>JAJJWX010003935.1:0-28481 GCA_023529315.1 Papaver bracteatum | reverse complement strand
TTTCACATGGGTTTCTCACACTTGGTTTATGGGCTTGGTGGACTTCTTGCTATTGGACATTGGGCTTTGAAGACCTAATTTTGGCAAGTTGAAGAACTATAAAAAGAAAGAAGTTTCTATTCTTTGGGATTGAGGAATCACGTATTTTTTCTACTGGAGTTTTGGAGGAGAGCGATTCTACTAGGGTTTGCTTCCGTTTATTTTTCATGTTCTTCATTTTATTTTTGATAATAATTATGTTGAATCAAAATACTATGAGTAGTTAAAATCCATATTATTGGTTATGGGATAAAGTGGATTTCACAAATGATATTTGATTCAATGATGTAGTTTTGTCTCAATACTTTATTGTTTATGATTCATGGTTTATATTTTTATATGATTTGATTGTTTGTTTGGTTGGTTGAGTCCGGAATCAATCCGATTTGCAATCATATCTATAGCTATATTAGGGTTTTCAATACGAAAACGTTGTTTATCCCTGATTCTAAGTAGCATAAATGTGGGTAGTGCTTGTAGTGATATATCATACTAGTCACATATGAATCATAACTTGGGTTAAATCGAATTAGTTCTTTTACACATTTTGATTGCCTTGATTAGTCTTATTCCATAGAACATATTGCTTTTAGGGAGTTAAACTTAATTGTGCTTTTACACTTTAGGTTGCCTTCTGGGAAGAATTCACATATGCATCTTTTAATGTGGTTGTGATGAAATTAGGGAATTAGCGGGATATTCTTGCGATCAAGGTATCCTAGGACTTTTAGTAAATGAGAGATTAAATTATCAATTCTAGTCATTGTTGAGAATACATGTTTGTGAATGAAACTATCCCGTGACCAATATCTTCTCCTTATTGATTAATTTTATTATTATTTTGCTTTCAATTTATTTTTATTGCTTCGATAAAACAACAACCCCCCTTGGTTACTAAGAAACTGAAATTTTGATAACAACAAAAGCCTCTCTGTGGATACGAACTCTTTCTTATCGCATATTACATTTATTTTAGTGAAGTAATAAAGTGAAATTATATTTGTGTCGGCTGACAACCGATCAAATTTTGGCGTCGTTGCCGGGGAGGCAAACGACTTGTTATTAAGTTTTTAGTTTCTTTTTACAATTTTCGCTTTAATCTTTGCTTTTTGTTTCTTGTCTTGGTTCTTACTTGTTTGCGAGAATTGTTTTCAGGTACCTAATCCCTGGCTTCTAAGGATTGGAACTATCCAAGGTGCAGGATTGCTACTCGAAGAGGCACAATACTCCAACCAAGTCAAGACATACCGGAAGAGCAAGAGTTAGAAGTGGAAGAAGAGTTACAACTAGAAGAAGAACAAGAGGTTCCATTCGAAGAAGAACCTCTAGTTGAAGAAGAAGAAGCAATTGGTGATGCAAACCGTACACTCAAGGATTTGGCTTCTCATAGGGTTGATGCACAACAATGGTGTATCCAAACAAACTCAACTTTCGAGATCAAGCCGGGGTTGCTTAGAGAGTTGCCAAAGTTTCATGGTATGGCGAATGAGGACACAAATAAGCATCTCATGGAGTTCTATACCATTGTCAAGGCTATGCTTCCAGCGGAGACTGAAGCCGATGGTGCAATGATGAAAGTTTTTCCATTTTCTATGATGGACATCGCTAAGGATTGGTTGTATTTTTTGCCACCTGGAAGTGTCACTACATGGAACGGGTTGATGAAAATCTTTCTAGAGAGGTATTTTCCTGCGTCTAAGGCCACTCAAATTCGCAAAGAGATTTGTGGAATAAAGCAACATGTGGGAGAATCATTGTATGAATGTTGGGAGCGATACAAGAGATTGGTGGCAAGCTATCCACACCACCAATTCAGTGACGCTATGATAATCCAATACTTCTACGAAGGTCTTCAATCAAGTGATAGATATCTTCTTGATGCAGCGGGTGGTGGTGCGCTAGTGAACAAGATGGTGGTCCAAGCTACCGATTTGATTGAAAGTATGGCTGCAAACTCGCAACAATTCTACACAAGAGGTGAACCAATGGTTAGGCAAGTGCATGAAGTTAATGATTCATCATCTTCACACCGTGATCAAAGGATGGATAATATGGATCAAATGATGCAGAGGATGGCTGCGGTTATTTTACCTTCACATGGTGAAGGGTTGGAGCAAGCTAATGCGGTTTTTCCAAATCAGCAAAGACGGTATGATCCCTACTCAAACACGTACAATCCAGGATGGAGAGATCATCCCAACTTTAGATATGCCAACAATCAAGGTGCGGTTTCACAACCTACTTTCAACTGTCCAAGCGGTTTTCAACCACAACAACAACAATTTCATCAACCACAACAACAACAATTTCATCAACCACAACAATCGTTGCAAAACCAAGGTTCCTATATTGATGCAAAGCTCCACGCAATGATGCAAGGTATTTCTACCATGTTCAAAGAAAGTCAACAAGAAACTAAGAGTGCTATCAAGGAGTTGCAGACTCAAGTGGCTTCCATGGCGATTGATATCAACAAATTGAAGGAACAAGATAGTGGGAGACTCCCTTCTCAACCTATCAACCCAAGATAGAATGTTAGTGTTATTACATTGAGAAGCGGTACACAACTTGTGCAACCTGAAATTGTTGATGTGGGTGATATGGAGACCCAAAAGGAACCTGTTTTGGAGGAAAAGAATGATGATTTTCCCCAAACTTATGAGGTACCTACTTCCAACTCTAAAACTCCTATTTATACTTATGTTCCTCCTATACCTTTTCCTCATAGATTTGCAAGTTCTAAGAAGGCGGAACTAGAAAAGGAGATTCTTGATATCTTCAAGAAGCTTCATGTAAACATTCCACTTATTGATGTTATCAAGCATGCCAAAATATGCAAAGGTTTTGAAGGACTTATGTACCAAGAAGAAAAATCTAATCGGTAATGAGGTTATGAGTGTGGGGGAAAACGCTTCGGCAGTCTTGCAAAAGAATTTCCCACCCAAATGCAAGGATCCGGGTAGTTTCACTATACCTATAGAGATTGGTAAGACAAAGATTGGAAAGGCTATGCTTGACTTAGGAGCATCCGTGAATATAATGCCAGCATCTATTTATAAGTCTTTAAATTTGGGTCAATTGAAACCAACTAATATTGTGCTTGAACTTGCAGATCGTTCTAATGTCTACCCTAGGGGTATTATTGAGGATGTCCTTGTGCAGGTAAACCAACTAGTTTTTCCAGCTGATTTTTGTGTTCTAGAAATGGATGATGGCTCGGATGTTTCCATACCCCTGCTGCTTGGGAGACCTTTCATGAAGACGACTAAAACCGTCATTGATGTGGACGAAGGAATACTCACTATGAAGTTTGATGATGAGATAATTCGCTTCAACATGCTTGAAGTCATGCGGTATCCAAGTGATGTTCATTCGGGTGTTCATAACGTATGGGACCCTAGCTAAGGCGTAGCAAACGAGGAGCAAGTCGGACTGACGACTTTAAACCAAGCGCTAAGTGGGAGGCAACCCACTTGTTTTGTATCTTTACCTTTATCTTTTTATTCTTTAAGTATTTTTATCTTTATTTTCTTGTTTTTGCATATCATTTGCGGAATTTCCCACCTTGAACTTTCTTTGGATGATTCAATTTTACATTGAGGACAATGTAAAGTTTAAGTGTGGGGGAGCATTTATATGTTTGTATAGTTTATTTTATGCCTTTAGTTAAAAGAAAAAACAAAAAAAATCAAAAAAATAGAAAAACCAAGAAAAAAATTTGTGCTTTTTGAACTCTGAAATCTAGAAACTTGTGCCTTTAGGATGACACCATTAGTGAATGGAACCATTTTGATTGCAGGAGTTGAGGAACCAATTAACTAAAAGGGACGAACATATCTCATGAATCATAAATACCATGATAGTTGTTACCATATCTCGGAATATCACCATATCACATTCTATTTTTATTTTTTCCATACTTATCTATTGTTCTCTAAGTGCTTTGGTGGGTCACTAAAAATCAACTTGTTATTACTGCTAGGATGAATTAGAGTGATTGAGTTTCTAAATAAAAAAAAAGAGAAAAATAAAAAGAGAGACCGACCAATTAGACCAAACGGAATAAAAAGACACTTGGATAGCAGTATGTGTGAAACGTAGTTCCTGTCTCTGTTGCCTAAACAAGCGTGGAATGCAAGATCCAAGGCAACTATCACATACTTGATGACAAACAAGCATGCGCTTTGATCCAAAAGATCTAATCATGCTGTCTAAAAAGAAAAGAAAAAAAGAAAAAAATTATTATTGTTGAATAAAGTCACTCCTGGTTCCCTTGTATATGCCAGTTGAGTGATGTAGAAATAAGTTTGTTGACCACTGGTTCCCTTGTATATGCCAGTGTGTTGACACTAGAATTGACCAGTAGCTCAATCCAATAGGTTGAATAGGTTCATCTTGGCGGTGACCTTTAGACAGATATGGGAAACATCGATCACTTGTGAACATTCGCCAACATCTACATCTATATCCATCTTCTTTATGTTTTCATCGTGATTGTGGTTTTTTAGTTTCCGAGTATTGTGGCTTGTTTGACTATCTAATTAAAGCTTTATTTACTTATATATGAACTGAATTTGCGCAAGGTACCTCCTCCTGTAATCATTTTGGATTCGTTCATTGATTTGTCACAAATAGACGGAATTGGAAATATAGGTTTTGTAGGTAGACCTCTTGTAAACCTTCACGAGACTAAAACTCATCCACTAGGGACACCTAGTGGTTCAAAGGCTTGTTATTTATGCTTAAAGTGACCGTAGCCTCAATGAGATGGAGTTGTATGTATTTGTTTTAGAATTGTTTTGTTTGATTTGCTCGAGGACTAGCAAAGTCTAAGTGTGGGGGAATTTGATAGGTGTGATAAACACCTAATTTTATATCTAGTATTTATGCTTTATTTGCTATTTATTTTGTGAATTATGTATCTTATGTGTGAATTTGAGTTTGTTAGGTACTTTGGAGTCGTTTGGAGCAAAAGAAGAAGAAACAGGGCAAAAGGTGCAAATGTTATTGGAGGCGATTATTTCTCATATTTGCTTTTATTTCTTCATCCCTATCTGAAAAGTTTGTCGGCTTTAGTGATGCGAATTTTGTCTGAAAAGCATGATTGCTTTAGTGATGAATAAATTGAAGGAAAGAAGTGAATATGAGGATGTTCGAGAAAGAAAGAAGGTGTTCATTTGGAGCGAAAAGGAGCAAAGATATCAAGTCACAGGCGAAGAATGAGCTGTCAGTTCCCTGTAACTGACGGTTGAGAAATGAAGCAAAATATCCAGTTAGTTTTCTGAAGCTAACAGGCCAATTGGTAACTAGTGGCCCTTATCTGGTTAGTGATGCCTACAGTCACTATGTACCCCTTATCAGGCTTACCAGGGTGGTTGTATCCACTTTTCTCCTACAACACCCTAAAATTCAGAGCAAATGATTTTTTAATCATTGTTTCCCAACTCATAGAAGAAAAGTTGTTGCCCTGAGAGTGAATCCAGGTTGACGCTATTTCAGTTAAGCCACAGATCGGAAGAAAACAGAAGTTGAAATGAAGAATTAGTGGTTGGTGATGAGTAGCAGGGTTTGATAGCTTGATTTAAATAACTGAATCTAGTGTGTGAACCTGTTATGAGTTGAAGCTCAGAAGGAGATAATTGGTTTGATTTGAATTACAGTAGAAGTGAGATGGAATTTGCTGCTACAGATCGAGAAAAAAGAGAAGAGTTATTCAGAAACTGCAAGCTGGGTTTCTGTGAAATTACAGTGAGAAAAAGGGTTTTTCAAGGAGTGTTTGAATCTGAAATTGAGAAGTTGAAGATGGTGGTGATTCAAAATTGAGAATCTCTGGCAGTTTTAATGAAACAGGTTCGTGGAAGGTGTTGGTTCTGTGTAAACATGGAGGAGATATTGGTGAAAGTGGTTTAGCAGGATGAGGTTGAACTGGTTGAATCTGAGAGATGGGTATGTTGTTGTTCAAACTGGATATATGAGCTAATGAATATGTAGATAGAATGGGAGGTTTCTGGTGACGTTGGTTGAAGCTATCTTGAGCAGCTCAGATAAAGATCTTGGTTTTGTGGCTGTGTCGTAGAAGTGCATGTTATGCTGAGTAAGTGCGCTTGAGATGGATATTGTGCTGCCAGGATTGTGACTGAAATCAATGGGTTTGATCTGAACCTCTTTATGGCTCAGAAATGGTGGAGTGTCATCAATGGGTTCTGGTTCCTGGGATGGAATGGGCGCTACGGAAAAGCTACAGCACTGAGGCCAGGGGACTGAAGCTCAAGTGAAAGTGTTTTTGGATTCAACTAAGGTTGAACATTGCAGCTACAGATGGGGATTGCAGGCATCATTAGCCTGAGGTGGAAACAGTTAGAGCTGTAGTGCTTGGATCATAGGACAAAAAGCAGTTATGCTTTGTAATTATGTGACAAGTTGCAGGTCGATACATGGTAGATACTTGTGCTTGAAAGGATGAACTGAAACTGGTTTTGCAGTGTGTGTACGAGATGTATGATTATTAGGTTAGATTTTGGTTGCAGTTGTAGTAGGTGGTGAAAGAAGTTACAACTGGGGTTGAGGTTGTTAGCAGGTGATGCTGTGCTGCTGAGAAGAAAATATGAGCTTATGGCAGTGGCACGGGAAAAAATACATACAGTGCAGTTGAGAACACAAAGGAAATGGTACTCCTTTTGAAGTAGTGAACCAATGAGGGGATTGAAGTTATGAGTGAAGCTGTTGCCAGTGATTATGCAAACTGGTAGTGAGCTGTGATATGAAATGGAATATTGGTGGTTGTGTTGCTACCAATTGCAGTTCAAGTTACGCAATGGTTGGTTCATGGAACTGGTATTTAGAGTCATTGTAGTCTGAGCTCAAATAAAAGTGGATATGCATCTTATAGTGGTTGGAATCTATGGTTGTAGTGCATTGTTACTGAGCTGAAATGCAAAGTTAGAACTGATGCCGTATATTGGAAGTTTAAGTCTGGAAGGGGAGAACTGATGCTAGTAAACCAAGGAGCTGCAGTGGTGAATTGAAGCTTAAATAGATGTTGAGATTGGTGGAATTACAGGGCAGTTAAATGGGTTGAAAGATGCAAGGGAAGCAAGAGTCGTGAAGCACATGGGAAGTCAGAGCTGAAGAAATCCATAGCCATCATGGCTGGATACGAGTTGTTGGCGCATCGTGACTATGGCCAAGCAAAAATGGGCTAGGCCAAGACCATTCAAACCCCCAAGAAGATAAGCCGGTTAGCTAGTTAATCTGACTCGGTATGACTCAGAGTTGACCCGAGTTCACTCAGTTGAAACGACCGTGTTGACTCGTTGACCGGGCGGACTTTGCCGGTCACCTGAGAATTTTTCCTATTACAGATTTCGCCACACTTCCTACTGCTGACCCGCTTTTCCTACGCGGAGAGCAATTTTTGGGACATATTTTCACATGGGTTTCTCACACTTGGTTTATGGGCTTGGTGGACTTCTTGCTATTGGACATTGGGCTTTGAAGACCTAATTTTGGCAAGTTTAAGAACTATAAGAAGAAAGAAGTTTCTATTCTTTGGGATTGAGGAATCACGTATTTTTTCTACTGGAGTTTTGGAGGAGAGCGATTCTACTAGGGTTTGCTTCCGTTTATTTTTCATGTTCTTCATTTTATTTTTGATAATAATTATGTTGGATCAAAATACTATGAGTAGCTAAACTCCATACTATTGGTTATGGGATAAAGTGGATTTCACAAATGATATTTGATTCAATGATGTAGTTTTGTCTCAATACTTTATTGTTTATGATTCATGGTTTATATTTTTTATATGATTTGATTGTTTGTTTGGTTGAGTCCGGAATCAATCCGATTTGCAATCATATCTAGAGCTATATTAGGGTTTTCAATACGAAAACATTGTTTATCCCCGATTCTAAGTAGCATAAATGTGGTTAGTGCTTGTAGTGATATATCCTACTAGTCACATATGAATCATAACTTGGGTTAAATCGAATTAGTGCTTTTACACATTTTGATTGCCTTGATTAGTCTTATTCCATAGAACATATTGCTTTTAGGGAGTTAAACTTAATTGTGCTTTTACACTTTAGGTTGCCTTCTAGGAAGAATTCACATATGCATCTTTTAATGTGGTTGTGATGAAATTAGGGAATTAGCGGGATATTCTTGCGATCAAGGTATCCTAGGACTTTTAGTAAATGAGAGATTAAATTATCAATTCTAGTCATTGTTGAGAATACATGTTTTTGAATGAAACTATCCCGTGACCAATATCTTCTCCTTATTGATTAATTTTATTATTATTTTGCTTTTAATTTATTTTTATTGCTTCGATAAAACAACATCCCCCCTTGGTTACTAAGAAACTGAAATTTTGATAACAATAAAAGCCTCTCTGTGGATACGAACTTTTTCTTATCGCATATTACATTTATTTTAGTGAAGTAAGAAAGTGAAATTATATTTGTGTCGGCTGACAACCGATCAACAAGTCCGGCCTAAACTAAGAAATGGTTGTTCCAGACTTGCTTCGGTCACAAAGTGTAGGAGAAGGGTTGATTTGGGGAGGGAAGCAAAGAAAGGTGTTGAGGCCAGAATAATTCTGGGAGAGTAGTGTCTCGACTTGTATCAGAAAGTGAAAACTTCGAAAGCTTGCAAGAGATGGAAGCGTTTTGGAGAGCTTGCAAAGTTGCCTTTTCTGAGAGTGTTGTGTTTTTTGCCTGACCGAGACTTGTTGTCTGGTGGAAATAGGTAAGACCTATTTATACAAGTCAAGATTGAAACGTACCCTGGCCTCATGAAGGAAGAGAGTAAAGGGTGAAATAATGGAAGGAGGTGGTAACCGCATGGTGTTTATGTGTGAAAACATTTTCACCATTATTTCCTCATTTATTTGACCACTTTATTCATATTCACGCTTTCTTAAAGTGAGTATAGTGTACGCTGCATGCTCTGACCGCCAAACCAAGACCCTGGAAAGCATCCCCCAGTTTTGTGTTGATGTCTCGAGTGTTGGTTGCACCTTGAGTGCAAGTGGCAATGCCAGGATGCAAGTGGCGCGTGTGGCATGTGCGGAATTCCTTTGTTGCGAGTTTCACCTTGAGTGCAAGCGGCAATGCCAGAGATGCTAGTGGCCCATATGGCATGTGCCAATGGCATGTGCGAAATGCCTTGGTGGTAGGTTGCACATTGAGTGTAAGTGGTCATGCCAAAGCTGCCAGTGGCGCGTGTGGCATGTGCGGAATGCCTTGGTGGTAGGTTGCACGTTGAGTGCAAGTGGAAATGCCAGAGCTGCCAATGGCGTGTGTGGCATGTGCGGAATGCCTTTGTTGCGGGTTGCACTTTGAGTGCAAGTGGCAATGCCAGATCTTCTAGTGGAGTGTGTGGCATGTGCCAATGGCATGTGCGGAATGCCTTGGTGGTAGGTTGCACGTTGAGTGTAAGTGGCCATGCCAAAGCTGCCAGTGACGCGTGTGGCATGTGCAGAATGCCTTGGTGGTAGGTTGCACGTTGAGTGCAAGTGGAAATGCCATAGCTTCCAGCCAAGCGCGTGTGGCATGTGCGGAATTCCTTTGTTGCGGGTTGCACCTTGAGTGCAAGTGGCAATGTCAGAGCTACTAGTGGCGCGTGTGGCATGTGCCAATGGCATGTGCGGAATGCCTTGGTGGTAGGTTTCACGGCTTGCAAATTAGGCTACCAGTGAGGGTTTTGGCATGTAACAATGGCACGTACGGCCAAGTTGACCTTGGTTGCACGGCTTGCAAGTTAGTCTACCAGCATGCGTGTTTGGCATGTGCCGATGGCACGCTCGGCCATTAGGGCCACGACTAGGTAATAAAAGCTACCAATGAGCGCATTGGCATGTGCCAATGGCACGCTCGGTCATTAGGGCCACGGATTGGTAAGAAAAGCTGCCAGTGAGCGCGTTGGCATGTGCCAATGGCACGCTCGGCCATTAGGGCCACATCTTGGTAAGAAAAGCTTCCAACGAGCGTGTTGGCATGTGCCAATGGCATGCGTGGCCAATTTGGCCTAGGTTGCACGGTTTGGAAAGCTGGGAAGAGGGAGCTTTTGGCATGGCGCGTCTAAGGCCAAGGTAAGGGTGTTTGGCTTAGCGTGGTGTGACTAGCATAGCTAGGGCCAAGGCAAAGTATGTTTTCCATGGCGCGGCTAGCTTGGGCTAGGTGTGGCTGGCATGATTTTCCATTGGCACAGAGGTACGGCTAGCATGGTTGACATGCTTTGGCGTGTTTGGTGTGGCTGGCATGATTTGTCATTGCCACAAAGGTGCGGCTAGCATGGTTGGCATGATTTGGCGCGGTTGGTGTGACTAGCATAGATAGGGCCAAGGCAGAGTGCGTTTGGCATGGCACGACTAGCTTGGACTAGGTGTGGCTGTCATGATTTTCCATTGGCACATAGGTGCGGCTAGCATGGTTGGCATGCTTTGGTGCGTTTGGTATGGCTGGCATGATTTGTCGTTGGCACAGGGGTGCGGCTAGCATGGTTGGCATGCTTTGGCGCGATTGGTGTGGCTGACATGATTTTCCATTGCATAGAGGTGCGGCTAGCATGGTTGGCATACTTTGGCGCGGTTGGTGTGGCTGGAATGATTTGCCATTACACAATGGCAGGGCTAGCATGGTTGGCATGCTTTGGCGTGTTTGGTGTGGCTGGCATGATTTGCCGTTGGCACATGGGTGCGGCTAGCATGGTTGGCATGCTTTGGCACGGTTGGTGTGACTAGCATAGCTAGGGCCAAGGCAGAGTGCGTTTTTCATGGCGCAGGTAGCTTGGGCTAGGTGTGGCTGGCATGACTTGCCATTGGCACAGAGGGGAATTAGGGATTTGCTTATTGTAACCCTAATTTGAAAAAAAAATACCCCCCATTAATTACTGACTACATGCATTAAATGTTCTAATAAATGTGTCACCGGTGACATTAGGTAATTCGGGGTTTTACAATTTTACTATTTGTCTAAAAACCACTATCAACAACTAGAAGAAATTAGGCAAATGCCTGCTTATGCCAAGTTTCTTAAGGATCTTTGTACACGAAAGCGTAAGCTTAATATTCATAAGAAATACTTTTTAGCTTGTCAGGTAAGTTCAATCCTTCTAAACCAAACAACCCCTAAGTATAAAGATCCTGGATGCCCCACCATATCTTGTACGATTGGTAATCACATGGTTTATAAAGCATTACTTGACTTAGGTGCTAGTGTTAACTTACTCCCGTACCATGTGTACACCCAGCTAGGTCTTGGTGAGTTGAAACCGACTAAAATGACCCTATAGTTAGCTGATAGGTCTGTCAAAGTACCTTGTGGTGTCATATAGGATGCACTGATTGAGGTTGATAAATTTATTTTTCCAGTGGATTTTGTTGTTCTAGACATTCAACCTGTTCAGGATCCTAGTGCTCAAATACCGGTGATTTTAGGTCGCCTATTTTTAGCCACATCTAATGCTATCATCAACTATAGGACCGGACTTATGAACATATACTTTAGTAATATGACCACTGAGCTAAATGTATTTAATATTACTAGACAATCTTCTAATGATTTATAGGAAGTGAATATGATTAGCACTTTAGTTTAGGATCTAGTTCAGGATAATTGGGACCTCACTTTACTAGATGATTCTTTGGATAAATTTGATGAGATTCTCTTAAGTCAGTTAGGTGACCAAACTGTTGAACTAGAAGAATCTCTCGAGTACTTTAAAGACTCTACAGACCCTGAAATTCAATCCATAGTGCTAGGTCTTACAAATACTAATGATGACCCTAAGTTTGGGAGTAGTGATCTAGAAGAAGCTCTTGAGTATTTTAAATACTCCGAGGATCCATAAATTCAAACAATAATTAGAGATCTTTCTGAAAATACCGACTACCCTAAGTTTGGGGGTAATTATGGTCAAGTATCCCCATTAAAAGTCCCTAACTTGGAACTCGAGCCTAGTATGCCTGAGCTATTACTTGAGTTTCTTCCGACTCCACAACCTGATCCTCCTGATACTGTCCAAGAGGAAATCCATTTATTAGAGACATGTTGTTAGAATGAATATATTTGTCAAGACACTCATATGAAGCCCAAGTGGGCACCGCAGATAAATCCAGTTGTCTTGCAAGAAATTTTAGATCATGTTGTGCTCCATATGTTCATTTTTCTAATCCAGTGCAGTTGTCTTATAATTGTGACAGTTTTATTTGGTTTTGTTGACCCACAGTTGTTTCGACTATTGATATATGATTTAAAAGGTAATTAGCCATTTTGTGGTATTTGACGTCTGGCTGAGGACTTTAAATGTCGCACTTCTTGGGAGGTAACCCATGATCATGCAACACGGTAATATCTTTCCTTAACTCTTTTGCTTCAAATGGTAACAATTTCTCCTTGTTCATGCTTTTAATTTTATCTTTAGAATATTGAGGACAATGTTAGATTTAAGTTTGGGGGTATGGGAGAAACTTTTTAGTTGCAATAATTAAACTCCAGAGCCTAGAAATTTATGCTTATTAAGGATGGCACTAACCAATCTAAGTAGATGGAAGCAACTTGGTTGTAGGAGTTGAGGAACCAATCTGAGTAGATGGAAACATCTATAAGAGTCTATTCATAAAATCACAGAGCTCAGGTGTTAGAAATAACATGGTAGTATTGCCATATCTCGTTGAGTCCTTTTCACTTCTGTTTTTATTTTGTTTTCTTTAAAATATGTTTCTCTAAGTGATTAGGTGGGGCTCACGATTCAAGTTTTTACCACTTCTAAGGTGAAATAGAGTGATTGAGATACAAAAAAAAAAAAAAAAAGAGACCAGGCCAATTAGACCAATAAGAATAAATATTAATACTTGGATAGCAATATGTGTGTTTTCTCCCTATCTTCGTCTCCTAAATAAGCGTGGAACGTAGGATCCACGGGATTTACCATGTAATCTGCTGACAAGAAGCATGCACTTGGATCCGGAAGATCTAATCATGTTGTCATTTTGTTGTTGTTGTTAATGTTCAGTGAATAAATCGACCGTTGGTTCCCTTGTATATGCCAGACGAGTTGATCTAGAATTAGGATTATCGACCACTGGTTCCCTTGTATATGATAGTTGTGTTTATATTAGTCAGACCAGTATCTCATTCCATTAGGATATGTTCATTTTGGCAGTGGACTTCAGACAGATATGAGAAACACCATTCACCTAGTCAACATCAAAACTATCTATGTTTTTCTCTATATCCATCTCTTAATCTATCCATGTGATTTGTTGAATCTGGATATTGATGTCCATAGTGCAACTATCTGAGTAGAGCTCTGTCACTTATATATGAATTCTAGTATGTGAGTGCATACTCGTGTACATCAATTGGAATTTCGCATCAGGGTACTTCCTCCTATAATCAATGAGAGTATGCCAACCAAGGAGATTCTTTAGTGCATTCCAAGGTTCTGCGTAGATAGCTAGGGTCTGGAGTAAAGGTTTTGTGGGTATATCTCTGGTAAGACCTCCCGAGACTATAACTCGGCCACTAGGGTCACCTAGGGGTTTAAAGGCTTGTTTCATATGCTAAATGCAACCGAGATGCCTGCGACAGTGAGTTAGGATTTTATTTTTATAGATTTGATTTGCTCGGGTACTAGCAAATAATAAGTTTGGGGGTATTTGATAGACACATTTTTGTGTCTAATATGATCTCAATTATATGTTTTGTTAGTGCTCAATTTTGTTTTTTATTATGGATTTTTATGTTTTTGTAGGTGTTTTTGGAAAAATAAGCTCTTGTGGATAAAGTGGCTCGAAAAGATATACTAAAGGCATCCCGGAAGTATGTTGGAGACGCACCCGAGAAGAATTGTTGAAGGCCACCCAGATATTACTATTTTCACCCAGTTAATAAGGGGTAGCCACTTGCTATTCGTACACCGGAAGTTGATAAGGGGAGGTCATCCCTTACCATTTGAATTTGGAAATTGGCGGGAGAAATTTTTATAGCGAATATCAAATTAGGGTTCGACTTTTAGGGTGTTCTGAGAGAGATTCAATTGCCGAAATTGGTTGGGTTGGATTTCTTTTGGCCTGTCATAGTTAGTATGGGTGTTGGAATGGATTAAACAGGGCCCGATTATTTATTTGTTTCCAAAACAAGGAAGAATATCAGACAAGAGTTTCACGGGATTTAATTTGGATTTATACTGTTGGAGATATTCCGACTAGTTTTAATCAGAGTTTTCCATGGGCATTAATTGATATGGGCCTATTAAACTGTAACAGGATTCGTAGAAGGTTGGGTTTCGAGAAAAGAAAGGAGTGTTTCACGATAAAACCGAGTATAGAGGATATCTCGAGTTAATACTTGGAAATATAAAATCTACGAGGAAATAATAAGACAACATATCTTCCCTGAGATTTTATTCATCAATTACAGTGAGTTCTGGTTAAAACAGAAAACGCGTGTAAAGATAAAAAGGAAATAAAGATAATCTTGTGACTTGCCGTGGAGGAAAAGTAGAGGATTTCTCGAGATTGGAAGAGCATGTGGTGTATAAATAGAGAGAGCCCGAGTCATAGAAGGTAGTCGGGAGTTTTGGGGTCGATCGGAGGCTGCAGAATCAAAGCAGAGAAGTTGCATGAAGAATATGCAGCAGCAGGTGGATAAGAAGAACATCAAGAAAATTCGATGAACAAAAGCAGTCGCAGATTCTTCTACACCATACATTTGTCGTTCTTCTACAGTCTTAAAAATTGTAACATGTTGATTCTCAGAATTCAGCATTAAGTGTTGCAGATTCTCTGTATTATTACTTCATCCAATAAAAACACCTTTTGAGCCATGAATAAATATTTTGAGTGTGTTTTCATCATGTGGAGATAAACCCAACACTAGGATGACGGAGGAAGCTAAGTTCACAATTGTTTGGTAATTATAATGAATTCTTATGACTTTTTGCATTGATTTTTAATCGATTTATGATTTTTATTGATTATTTGTGATTTTGTTTGATAGTGTATGCTTAGTCTAAGAACTCTTGATGCACTATGCTTATGATTTACATCTAATGCTTTATAAAATCTACTTTTGGCAAAGAAATAGAGTCTACAAAAGAGCTTGAATTGTTATGAATCATTGTATGAACCAATTGATTGTGAAGTTTGGTGGAATCCTAAGTCCCAGTCTCTCGAATCATTGATATCATCTTCTACATATTTTCTTGTTTAATTAAGAATTAGATCTAAAATCAATCTTTACAAGTCCGAGAATCAAACCCTTTTCTTACCACAATTAAAAATACATCAAAGGTCAACAAAAATGGATGGTAGTTATAACATTCTCACAATAATAATCACAGTAGTAGTGAACCCTTAGACCTAAACCTTTTGAGATTTCGAAGGGGTTTCCCCTTAGAGAGCATAATACAATGAACATTGTCAGATGTGTTTGTTTATTGTTGATCTCTTTATTGTTTACTGCAATGGTAAATGCATCCCTTTCGTCCATAGTGCGGACGGGAGACAAGGGATTGATTCCCACTAAGGAAGATTATATTGGATTCTATTTAAATCACAAATTTCTCCATGAATAGAGCTGAAATTGGGTCGTATTGATGAAGTGGTGGTTGAATTAACAGTATCATTTATTATTTTTCAATTTGATTTTTAATTGCACTTGACCTATCACATAGATCCCCCTTTTTTTCTTTCTTTGTCTTTTTCTTTTTTAGTGAATAATTTGTCCAAGACATTAGGACTAGTCCAGCTTGCTAGATATATTCAGGGAGTGGACCTGAGTATGACGTATTAAAACAAACCAAAACAAAAATGTTTATCGTCAAATTTATGCCATGTTGACTAATGGCCATCCTGATTAGACCTTAGTCAGCTCTCTCCGTTTTCCTAAAAGACTATTAATAATTAACAGATCCAGTAATTAGTAGTAGTAATTATCACGTGGACACCAAAATATTTTTTTCTCTCCCCTTCTGCAATACCGTTTTTTCTCTTAAATTATCCAAAACTTCTCTTCTAGATTTTTGCATCTTCAAATCTAAATCTACTTGGATTACCTGAGTTATCAAATTTTCCAAGTAGATTTGGGTTTCTATAATTAGTAGATTTAAATTAAATAAGACAAATTATTGTCATATTTTTTAAATTTTAAATTTATTTTAATTATTTTAGTATTTTTTCATAATTTTTATGACAATATTTCTTACATAGAAATGGTTGGAAGCCGGGCAACAAGTTATGCCCCGATACCTTTCTGGATAGCCAACCCTATACTATGAAAGAGAAAACTACCTACTTTTCTTTTTGCATCATAACTAGCAAAGCAGTTCTTTAATCTCAATAATAAGGAAATCATATCATCTCCAAGTTCTCCTAACGTTGTAAAAGATAAAACACCGAGTATTACATTAACTAGTTGGAAGCCTAACAAGCTAAGCTCCAATAACGCACTACTAGGTTTTAGATTTCTGGTTCCTTATTTGCTTTGAATACATATTATCCATGGCTACTTCAAGCCATTTGGTGTTTTATTACATAGTTATAACGATTTACCATAGCCTTCCGGCATTTTTGATGGAATATGATGATGGAATCAAAAACATGGATTTTTTGAATCAGATTATTTCACCAATTATTGTCTTAACAATCTCACGTTGGACAAAATTATATTTTGGAAATCTCTCAATAAATTACTTTCCGACAACTTCGAATAACAATAATTTTCTCTGGAAGACATTTTGGAGAATCTCAGGCTTCTTACAAAAGACTCACTTATTTATGTGGAAGGTTATTCAGGTTAATGCTGGAAGAATTTTGGGATGCCAGATTATTGATTTTGATACAACATATTTGATGGTTAAGGTAAAATGGAAAACTCAATTAATTAAAGATCTAAATCTCAATGATGTGATAATGGAAGGAGATGCAGATAATATTGAGCAAGCCATTTTGGGGAATGATCAAAAGTTTCGTTGGAGATTCAAGGATTCGGTTAGGTTCTTCCATGTTTTTCAGTTTTGTGTAGATCAAAAAAATCACATTGTAATTTGGATTTGTCAATGTACAATGTACAATGATGTAACAAAAGGGTGTGTGATTCTACCATCTCTTCTATGTAACAATCCAAACCTCAATTTGAATGAGTTATTTTAATAAATAATTCTAGGGTTTTTATTAAGTCCCTCATTCCATCAAAATAATAATAATAATAATAATTACCTTCTTTCCAAACTTTTTTCTCTCTCTTCTCTAAAACATTAGCTTCTTTCCAAAAAATAATCTATCAGCGATGGATGAGTAGCTTCTAAAGCAAACCTTTGGGGTAATAGTTAGATCACGAGCAATGAGAAACAGATCTGTTGTTTTTCCTAGGAATATATGTGATGGGTTTTTTCCTAGGAATAGATGTGATGATTTTTTCCTCGTCTGTGTTGATTCTATAGATCAAGGAAGGAAGTTGTTGTGGTTCCCTTTAACACATGACTTTATTTAGAACTGGGTATTTGTCTAATTTATTGTCCGTTCTGATAAGAGGAAAGTTGATGTGGTTCTCAAAACACATGACTTTTTCTAGATCTTGGTTGATTTGTTCTTATATTTCTCTTTGCCTTCTCTTTCAATATCTTTCCTCCTTCAGGTTGTTATTGGTATTGGATGTTTTTGATACAACAATAATGGGGTTTTTAGTTAATATGGTTTAAATTAGCTTTCATCATTGATCTAGACTGATTCTTACTCTCAGTAATGATAATGATTTCCTTTTGCTTTGATTGTGTTGATTCTAATCAGTTTTTTGTTTTGTTTTGCATTTGTTCTTTTTTTTTTCCTTTATTCTTTGTTCCCGTTGTTCTAATTTAGTGACCAATTTAGGCTTGGGTTGGGTGATTTAAGGTAAACATGATTTAAATTGAAAAATTGATCTTCTAGATTTAATTGGCATTACCAATCTAACAAATTTAATTAGGAGTTGTATTTTATAAGGTCTTGTAGAGTTCCAATAAGGGTTGCTCTAACTAGTATGGATTATCTTATTTCAGTCTTTCCAAAATTGTTAAAACTAAATTCTCATAAGGGCTCGTACTGATGCTGATCGTATTCTAGCTCAAATTTGATTTTCAAAATTGTTTTAAAAAAAAATGAAAATATAAGAAGAAGTTTAGTCCCGGTCTCTATACTGATTCTGATCGTATTTATGTACCTTTGGTTTTTGTTTCACTAATTAGATTAATGATAGTGAAATATTCATGTTATCAAATCTGGCCTTGGTAGGATTGAGATAAGGATAAATTTGGTTTTGGAAGCTGCCTAATCGTTAGTTTATTTTTTAAGGAAGATGGTGTTGACCAGTGTAAGCAACATGTAACTTTATAGATTAGAGCAAGTTTAAGAATAGTTTTCTTTTCTTCCATTAGCCGCATACCGGTAGTTTGTTGAATGTTTTTTGGGTTTGCAAGGAGCTTGGTTTGGTGAAATTCCCCTGAAAGAAGTTTCTCTTAATTGTTTTATGTAGATCAGGGTCTGGTCTGGTGTTTACTAAGAATTTAAGGGTGTTTGAAAAGATTTATGTGCGAAATAAATCGGGGTTGAAGTTTAGACTCTATCTTCTTGTTTTTGTGAAGAAACTGGGTGTGGCCCAGTAATACAAAATTTTCGCGGATCCATGAAAAGGGCCGTAATAGACGATGTTGTTTCTCTAAATCTATAATAGATGTTGTTTCTTTAAGTCTGGGCCACGTAGAGGTGATTATAAAATGGTATCTCAATTAGAAATTTTGAGTGAAATTTGGGTGGTTTTAGGTGTGTTAATGCTCAAATCATGGGGTCTTGATTAATTTTTGGTGTTCTTGTGGGTATAATTTTGGGGGTTATGAGTATTTTATTTTCTTAGAAACAAAAGTTATGTTGTCTTCATTTTGATGTTATCCTGCTGTGTTTCTTTGTGTAGATATGTTTCCTTTTTTCTCCGTGTTTTCTAGCCATGGTCTGTATATCTTTGTTTTTAAATAGGGGTTCTCTATCTTTGTATTTTGGGCTGTTAAGAGAGCATGTTTTGGGTCTTAATCTGTTTATTTTAAAAATTTAGTTGTGTCATTAGTCTGCTATTCTCTTTGGTTTAGTCTTACTTGTTTTTTTTTTTAATCACATCTATGTATTCAATAATCTCATATCTAAACCTCGCTCCGCTGACACCCAATGATTTGGTGCCCCATCCCTTGTCTTTATTTTTTAAATTTTCATTTTATCTCTCTTGGAAGTTTTGTGTCTGCTTAAGATCAAAGCGTCCGAGAGTGTGCTAGTTTTCAATTAAGATCTGCAAATAAAAAAGAGTCTCGACATCGGCTGCTCAGTGGTTTGGCTATACAGGAGCCCGTTTCTTCAACTTATACTCTATATATTTAAATTTTCGGTATTATATTATTAGTTCTCTGATGACTTCATTTCAAGTTCATTAGTTTGCAGACAATTAACACTATATAGTATTAGAAACTTCCTTTTATAGATTTCTTTTGCATTTTGTTATATCCACTTAAATTTCCCTCCCTATTTCGATTTTTGGTATTTAAACCTTGCTAGGACTTTTATTTTTCTCTTGTCTTGTAGAATTTTAGTAGCTTCTTAGTATAGGTTATGTAGATTTAATCTCACTAGGACTTTGTCTTAATGCTTCATTATCTTCTGAGTATCATAGTATTTAGTGTAATTCTTCCTTTCATAAAAATATGACTAATCCTGTGAAACAACATGATGTTGAAATCAATGTTGGTTATGTATTGTCTGGATCTGGTTTTATAAACCATGATCTTTCTACTTGTATTTCTTTGGAAATACATTTCTCATTTTATAAGTTCTTGATTGCAGAAAAGCCTAAAACGGCATCTACAATCTCCAAGAGGACGAATTATTTATCATATACAAGCCATCGTGACACTTCTGTTAATCAGAAGGGCTCAGGACCATACATTGATAGTTTTATAGCGAGTGAAGACACTCATCTTCCACAACATGCTTGTGGCGACATGCATACGACCATCATTAGAAGACAACTCATTGGGTACCGATGGAGAACGAAGATTTTCAATGAACTTGAGGAATTATAAGTGTAATTTTTTCTTTTTAGGTATTTTTGCTATAGTTTTACAGACTTAGGGCGTTGCACTCTTGTCCTTGGCCAATGGTTTACCTTAATGGGTTTTCCTTGACAGGGTTTTTAATGAGGCAACAAAATCCAATCCTTTTTTCCAAATTTTAAATTTTATCTCCTATGTATTTCTTATTGTGCTGGTGATTTGGGCTAACATTGAAGGCATATCCCTGCCTAGGGCAACTTTTAATGATCAAGTTCTGATCACTTAGTGGATGATTTATTAATATAAATCAATTTATTCTCAATTTTTTTTTTGCTTTTTGGCGAGGAAACAAGTCGGTGAGAAAACAAGTCGGTTAGTAGCAATGTTCTGAAAACCGGATCGGCCGGTCAGCCCAGTAAACCGGTGACCCAGTCACCTCTCTGGGCTGGTTCATCATTGGCCCAGTAACTTCACAAAAAATCGCTCTCTTTAGTGTGAATCAGGTGACCCGTCCGGGTTAACTCGTGATTCAGTCGACCCAGCACGGTTCAAACTGGTTTGAGTCCACCAAAAACTTTTAAAAATAAATTGATATGCGTCTTCACACAGTTAGGTTCTTCAGTCCAGCACATAAATGGTGTTTGAAAGAATATAGATCTCATTTTACATTCATTACAAATTAAGATGAGAAAAATACAGTGCTTCAAAAAGAAAAAAAGAGGTATCACACTTTTGGTTTCTTGTTTAATGGCTTAAAAATGATTAAACACATACACGAAAGTAACAAAATCTTGCAGCAGAATATAAATGCTAAAAACCCAATCTTGGCAGTGTAGTTATTGGAGTGCAGCAAGATGGTAAGTACATACACACTCAATTTGATAGAGACCCAATCAATTGAGCAGAGGTAAATTCAGATCTGGTTATGGGTGTGGCAGTGATATTGAAATCAAATAATGAAGAAATGGAAAGAAGATTTAAAATTGAATTAACTAACAAGACAAGAGGAGGGAGGGACCGATGTGATAGTATATGGATAGAAAGATTGATTCATCCATATACCATTTGATATTTGGTTGAGAAAAAAAACTGTGATGTGGAGGCGGTGTCGAATGGATGATGGAGAGTTTTTAGTTTAGATGCAAATAGAAAGTGGTCAACGTAATGCAAATTGTCCATTATGCAAAGTGTCCTAGGGTTTTTTAATATGCAAATCAATAATGTAAAGATGAATTGTCCCGTAAGTATAGACGGTCACGGTTGGGGATAAAGTGTACTTGATGTTTTTACTTTTTAAGCCAACACCCGATCACCTTGGCCCGGTGAACCCGGGTTGAACCACTGGGTGAACCAATGACCCTTGACTCAGTAATTTTTCCGGGTCGACGTCCGGGCCGGTTTTCAGAACATTGGTTAGTAGTAACTAGTAAACAAGGAAACAAGTAACTAGGGGTAAAATAGTAAGTTGGTTGAACAGAGCAATTATAAGTAAGTAGTAATTATTCAAACATATAACGGTCGTTTTTCTCCACGAAGAACTAGACAGTAAACCCTAGGATTTGATTTGTCTCTAAGATATCAAATCGATATCTCTCAATCAAAATTATAACATAAAATCTCTTTTTCTTTCTCTCTCTCTCTCAAGTTAGAAGATAAGATCTCTCAAAACTTTGTTGGGATTTCAAAATTAGTGCAATCGCTTTTCAGATTAGGGCAATATTTGTTTTTGAAAGGGATCATATTTCTTCAACTCGAAGCCGACGGAATAGGAATTGTGGGTAGCACCGAATTTAATTGAGGTAATAATTGTTAATTTTAGGTTTTTCTTTGTTTCTTTTTTTCTGATAATTGGGGATTTGAGAAAATTTGTTTTTTTTTTCTTTCTTTTTTGATAAATTAGGGAAGATTTAGAAACCCTTTAAAATTGATTGATTAGATCTTTCTGTCTTTTATTAGGGTTCTTGTAAGGAGAACCCAAATTGGGGATCTTAAATTTTAAATTTATTTATTCTTAAATTAGCGTTGTATTTATTTCTGAATTGGGAATATGTATATATATATATGGTAATGGTTTTAGGTTTTTCGGTAAGAAAATTTGGAAAATTTAGAATTCCGTGGAAACATCAATCTGACTCGTTTTTTACTTTATAAAGGAAGTATTTTTACTTAAATTAGGGTTGATTCTTTCTTTTAATGATACATGGAAAACACAGTAATCGGAGATAATTAGTTCTAAATAGTAATTGGAGATAATTAGTATGAATCTTTAATTAGGAAATAATTGGAGTATATGTGTTTTCTCTAACAGATGGGTGATAAAGATGATATCGATCAAGAGGTGAATAAGAAGTTGTGGAAGTTAATAACTGGGGATTTAACTAAATCGCTAGATTTAGTGATTGAATGTTTGGAAGTTGTAGTTGTTACAGATAAGATTGATCTGGATGAGGGTTTTACCATTGAGTTTACCAAGCTAGAACGGCAATTGATTGAAGCATTATTATCTTACATACATCTAGTAGATGCGGAAATTGCAAGTGGACTTAGATCAGATTTGGATAAGGATGATTTACATCTAAATAGTATGATGATACTATACTCTACGAAAAGGCGTGAGACTTTACAAACTTATCTTCAGAGAATCCGCCAGTACTTGGATGACGCTATTAATCAAGACACTGATTCGTCATTGTATGAGCAGAAATTGTTAGATTCAATGGTTGACTCTATCGTGTTGGTTAGAACGGACTTATTGGTTTCTCAACCAATGACTAATAAAGAGATGGATAGAGATGGGAGGAAGCTAGTTGTGGATATACTGCAATCTTCGCATATTATAATACCTATTTTAGAGCAGCTGAATTCGTTATATTCAAACCATATACAAGTTGGAGGTCTTAAACAGTTTGGTGCTAAAGATTTGAATAATGCCATGAAGAGTGAAGAGGTCCTCTTACCTTCCCTATACAATTTGATTGAAACGTTGATCGAGTATCTTAGCCGTTTCAAGCAACCACAAAAGCTTGACGAGAATCTATACAAATTTCACAAGTTGACAAATCGACAAGCATCATCACGGGATCCCAAACGTCGCTGCAATGAACCAGTTCTAGAAAACCGTCATAACGTTGTTCTTCTACTTGGGAGTCTACGTGAAAAGCTATCAAACGCTACTGCCATCTATGAGGAAAGTTGGTCCAAGCTCTTGGTTCAACTATTGCTAGCTGTGAAGAACGACATCAGAACAGCTCCTTCATCTCCTCCTCCGTCATCTCCTGAGGATGATTCTTCGCCTTCTCCCGAATCTCCTGAGGATGTTTCTTCTTCTTCTCCCGAACGCCGCCAGAAGGGTATTCCTCAGAAGGGTAGTCCTATTAAGCGAGTTGCTAAATGTAGTGATGGCGAGCTTTTGGAGATGGCTGATTGCATTCCAGATGCCTACAAGTTTCTTGATATTGACACTCCTGAAAGGAGTAATACTTCTTTGAATTGTGACTTTAAGGCGGCTTTTCAGAAAGTTGACTTCCCCCAGGATGGTTTTCTTACTGGACTGTTGGATCAAGGCAATCAAGCGGATGAACTTGTTGAACCGTCGGAAGCAGGAGCAGCACCACCAACAGGAACCTCAGCAATGGCATCACAGGAGCCAAGAAACAGCACAGCTTAGCCGAGAAAGCTATTTACGAGAGCACTAGAAAGTGTAATGAAGCTGATGAAGCTGCTAATCAGCTTGAGTTGAATATGATATCAGGAGATAGTTTTATGACAAATCAGAATGAACTAATTGTTCCTAGCTCAGTCATTCTTATGTTCCTTTTTTTACTATAAACTGAAAATATAACTGTAACTTTTTTGTAGGTTTCAGGACTTACGCTTTTTTCCTTCTCTGAAATATATTTCTACAGATGAATTCTTCTACACTTTGTTATTACAACTGTATTGGATTGTAAAGATTATTCGTGGATAAAGTGTTCTTATTGTCTAATACAAGAGTTGTTGGTTATTACCTGTCTTTTGAATTAAGATGATGGTGTTGAGAAGGAAGAGTCCTTATTTTCTTTTATTTTCAGATGTATCGGTTGATGGAGATCCTGCTGAGAGGATGGTGTTCGAGGTCTGTTTCATTTTCTAACTTTTGATGGTGTTAACTAACTTTTGTATTTAATGACTTTTTACAGGATTTCCATGACGCTGTAATTTTGCGAACACTTTATACAGGTAATTCATGTCTCTTCGGCTTCATGGACATTCAGTATTTGATCTGCACGCAACTTTCATTCTTCGTTCTGCATGCTTGTCTGATCTGTTTACTTACGCAAGTCATGTTAGGTAGATACTACATGGGATTCCCAAGGACCGAATGATAGCACCAGTCCTTGTAATCTGATTACGAGTTTCAGATATAATCCACGTGTTTTGTTTTTTGTGTGTGACTAGTTTAAGAAAACTAATTGGTGACATCTCTGAGATTGAAACAGAAGGTGCCCCTTTATCAGTTGGTTAAATCATACTAATGAGTCTTATTGCATAAAAAGTAAAAACTCGTTCGCAATCCCATTTATTTATGCAATGAATGAGGGTTCCTGTTTAATAGTATCTGCACAATGTAACCCATTTTGCTGGGGATACATATATGTTGTATTTACATGATGTATTTGAAACGTGTAACCTTCATAATCAGCTGTTTTTCTTTCTTTGCTGTTTCATCCACATGCTTTCGAAAAAGAGTAAACTAGTATACATTTAAAGAAATGCTTGACATTATCATTATGTATTTCCTTGGTTAATTGCCCTCACCTTCCTTGTTTGGAACCTCGAACGTGTTTATTTGGTGACTGATTGTGACCTGCTAGCTAGTCATTTTAGTATGAAGCGTTTATTACTTTATTTATATGTTGCTGAAATCTGCAGGAAGTGGTAGTAAGAGAGAGAGAAATTTGATGGAGTTTTTGATAAAAACTTGTTCATGTAAATTATTTGGTTTCTTCCTGTTAAGACACTATGTCCTTGCCTATTTGCACATTTTTGGAGACAGTCTGAGCTTCTGCTGCTACATGGTTTCAGGAAGTTCTAGGCTGCCTGAGACTGTTAACTAGAACAGATAGATTTCCTTTACTGCATGGTCTTGTTTTAGTGGGCATCAGGAAGCACTATGTCCGAAAGACTGACTGGTTTATTTCTCAGCTCCTTTGATAAAAAATGCTTGAAACTTGTCCTTCTGTCCCAAGTGCTTCTAGCTAATCATATGGATGTTACCTTTCCCTGCTTTAAATTATTCTGGTAAATTTCAAGATGCTTGCTCGATTGTTTGCCTGGTCATCTCTTGTAATTTTGGAATTGAAGCCTTTTCAGAGAAGGAAAGGCTCTATTCTTTTTACTTATTTATTTGCTTGTTGTTAAACAGGAAGCATCAGCACGTCGTATTTGGTAAGCTTGTCCAAGGCCGGGAGACTCTAAAGAAGATTGAACACACATGTGGTGGTGAAAAGGGAAAAACTGAGTATACAGTGAACATTGTCAACTCTGGGAAACATCTTGAAGGTAAAGATTTAAGAAAAGCATCAATTTATTTTGAACTATTTGTTGCTGTGAATCTTCATTCTAATTTCTTTGTTCAACTTTCTATCTTCCACCACGTAATAGGCCTAGAATTTGTGCTATACAGCCTGCTTATGTAAGTTTGTTTGATGTTCTTTGCTCTACTATTATCTCTCCATTCTGTCACTTCTTTCTGATTCTTGGCAGCCTATTTCTGTACATTTTCTTGCCAAACTCCATCAGCGTATCCTGACATATCAAAAATGTTTCAGCTGTTATTTGACTAAATGCCTTAGTGGCGATATAAGGCCGGCCATAACACAAAACTTTTCAACTATTTTGTGTTTGGCGTTTTAATGTGACTGAAGGTGTTATTTCTGAATCATATCAAATGCTTCAGGTAGATTATCAAAACCAATTAGTTTCAATTTTTTATTGAGTTGAAGTATCTGCTTCTTGGAGGTTTTGAGATTGGCGGAAACTTTTTCACATAGGTTGGAAAATCCCAGTTGGTATATGACTATACGTCAAGCATTGGAGTGATTTTATCTTAATATTTTCCCTTTGGTTGTATCCTGATTTTGGTGTTATCCATGGATGGATCATATACTAATGCGCAGGGGTCTTTTGACAAGAGGTTTGGCATCTAAGTGTAAAGAATAGTGAATGTATAATGTTATCACTTGTTGTGGAGTAGCAGAGACCAAATTTAGCTGTTTAGGTGACCCAAACAACCATCGGTATTGTCTCGTTAATCTCAGATCCATCTGCAGTTTGCAACATGAGAAACTCACATAAGCTTAGATTTTTGTCTTTCAGAGTGTCCCTGAGTTTGGGTGTCTGCTATGTCTTCATTTTAGTCATAGGCATTTGCTCTATGATAATTGGGAACGGAATTGATTCAGTTCAGTCTTAGTTCCATCTCATGGGTGTGGTTTTGGAATATTTTGGGGTCTCTTTGCTCTAGTCTAGATTTAAATATGCTGAGTTCTTGGTCCCTAGAAATGTGTGTTGTATCTGCAGGCCCTGTAAATTTGTATTTTTAGAAACTGTTGTATGCTTATTATACTGTTTGTCATGCGGATATATTGGTCTACGGTTTCACTTATATTTGTGAAATTGTTTGATTTGACAGGAGTTCTTCGAATTTACGTCGCGCAGACCCTGCTTGGATATGATGTCATGTACACCAATGTTGATATGATTTGGTAAGGAGAATTCCATGAAAGTGAATAACTGGCCATGCCGACTCTTTTTCTTCTTTTGAAACTGCGCAAGCAGGGCCGCTATCTTAACCCATCAAGTCGTGCCGGCCCCACGAGTACCTGGCCTTACCTGCCTACCCCCCTACACTATTGTTACTATTAACTAACCCTCCAAAGAGGGTCGAACCCCATCCTGTATGAACTACTGTACTGGGATAGCCTATTCGTGACCTAGATAACGGAGGGTCAAAAGTCAAAGCTCAAAAGGCCACAAATACCGGAAGCGAGTACAGTGTAAGTACTAAAATATGCTGATAGGGTTCCACTCCAGCAAATTGGCACCCATTAGTATTTTAAAAATAGTAAAATCATACCCAGACCGTATCAAACCTATAAGGAAAAGGATTAGGATGCAGATTTTCTCCTGGGCAAAAAAATAATGGTTGCTCCCACACCATTTTGTTTTCCTTCTTCGATTTTATTAAGTTGTGGTGAATCACACGGCACCAGTTCTGGAGGAGGCAGGGTGTGCTCTAGCACAAGGCGTACCATTTGTGAAGGCGTATTTATGCAGTATTCAGTTTTGGGCCTAACTGATTCACTATCTTTTTTGGTTGGAATCGAACTAAAAAAAAACAACTCATTTTGGATATTTTGCTTATGCATGGCCTATAGCTTCGGTCTGTTTTTGGATGTGGTTTAGTCCTCAAATTTTGCTTTTGTTTCATTCTTTTAATTAACGTAATTTAGTATGTGTTAGTTTTCATTTTTGATGGAAAGTTCTCAACTTCCTAATACTTTTTACCATACGTTTTTCTTAAGTTGTGGGCATAAATGTTTCAATGCTATTAAAGGGATTTTATTTGTGTGTGATTATTTATTTTTTTGATAAAAAGGGGTTCCGATCTCTTTCGTACAAGGTCATCGAAGCTACGGCCCTGGAATCACATATTGTAAAAAACACTTGATACATATGCCTAGAATGATTAAATGCCTTGGTATTTCTCAAAGGAATCCGTGATGATGATCAAATTTCAAAAACGACTGAGGCTGGAATATTCCTAGTTTGCTGTTACCACTTACCAGAGTAAGTTTTTGTTGATTTTTCATTTTCAGCTAATTCAAACGAGTCACCAGACAAAGATCGGTGATTATATCAGTATATCACGACATATTTACATATTTATTTATTATTTTTCTATTTTGTACAACTCTGATGATTCTTTTGTTTAGTTTCGTATGCACCTCTCACCCTGAACAAATGAAATTTGAACTTACTTTTTGCGTTGTTTTTTTTTACTGCAAATTGATTCCAGTTTTGGGGAGTAACGTAATACCTAGGCACTAATAAGTTGGTTTTGTTTTTGTACATTTTCACAAAATTGAAATCCATGCTGCTGAACGAGAGTGGCAACACCTTCACGTCTGTTATCAACAAAATGGATGTTCTATTTAATCTCAAAGTTAAGAGTTATGGCACTAACTATCACGCACACGATTTCTGAATCAACTCAAATCTCTGAAACCCAATGTAATAATACTATACACACAATACTTGGTTACCAGAGTAGAAGAAAACGCTCACTTGTCTGTAAATCTACAACTGTGATTAATCCCTAATAGTTG
>JAJJWX010003933.1:18020-149987 GCA_023529315.1 Papaver bracteatum | reverse complement strand
GGATTGCATGATTTTCCATCGGCACAATGGTGCGGCTAGCATGGTTGGCATGCTTTGGCGCGGTTAGGTGTGGCTGGCATGGTTTTCCATTGGCACATGAGATGTGGCTAGCATAGCTAGGGCCATGGCACGGTGCGATTGGCATTGCGCGGCTAACTTTGGCTAGGTGCGGCTGGCATGATTTGCCATTGGCACACGTGAGAATTAGGTCTTTGTTCTTCTAACCCTGATTTGAAAAATATACCCTGGTAATTATTTAGAGACACATTAAAGTCTTTTATTTAATGTGCCCAGTAAATGCTTGTTTTAAATGTCTGCTAGGGTTTCGTGTTTTACGATTTTAACTCTATACTAAAAACCACCATCAACACTCCCATATTTACTAGTTGCCTCACCTTTATGACACTTCCTTATGAGGGGCGTAGTGTACGCCGCACGTAGTAGACCACTAAACCAATACCCAAAGAGAATCCCCATATTTATGTTGATGTCTCAAATATTTTGGAAAAACATGTAAAACGTTGTGGCTTGGAAAGTCGATCTCGAGGGACTTGCTAGCCTAGTGACCTTCGACGGTCGAGATGTTGCATCTTAAGAGGAGGGGCAACCATTGATCACTGCACGCCCTCATTTTGGTAGCCCCGTAGTGAGGTCCAACAGGGTGGCACATCTAGGGTGTGTTTATTCTTGGCATGAGGGGCCAAGCGTTCGCCATGGGCGTATGGCATGGCTAGGGCCAAGGCGAGGGTGCTTGGCTTAGCATATCGTGACTAGCATGGCTAGGGCCAAGGCAAGGTGCGTTTGGCACGGCGCGGCTAGCTTGGATAGATTTGGTTTGGCTTGGCATGTGGGGCCAAGGGGTATCCATGGGTGCATGGCGTGACTAGCTTGGACTAGGCGCGCGACCAAGCTAGGGTTTTGAACCTAAATTCGTGAGGGGACTTTAGACGTCCAGGATTTGCTCCTGGGATTGAAGGGCAACCGTTGATTGTTGCCTGCCTTCACTTCGGTAGCTGCATGGGGAAGGCCAGCATAGTGGCGCTGCATAAGGGGCCATGATGAGACGTTTTTGGCATGGCGCGGATAGCTTGGCTAGGTGCGTAACCAAGCTAGGGTTTTGGTCCTAAAGTCATGAGGGGACTTTAGGCGGCCAGGATTTTCTCCTGGGATTGAAGGGAAGCCGTTGATTATTGCATTCCTTCACTTTGGTAGCTGCATGGGGAAGCCCATCATGGTGGCGCGGCATGAGGGACCATGGAGAGACATTTTTGGCATGGCGCGGATAGCTCGGATAGGTGCGTGACCAAGCTAGGGTTTTGTGCCTAAAGTCGTGAGGGGACTTTAGACGACCAGGATTTGCTCCTGGGATTTAAGGGAAACCGTTAATTATTGCCTCCCTTCACTTTGGTAGCCGCAGGGGGAAGGCCAGCATGGTGGGCCATGGTGAGACATTTTTGGCATGGCGCGGCTAAGGAGAAGGAAGAGTGCGTTTGGCATGGCGAGGCTAGCTTGGGCTAGGTGTGGCTGACATGATTTTCCATTGGCACATATGTGCGTCTAGCATGGTTGCCATGCTTTGGCGCGGTTGGTGTGGCTGTCATGATTTGCCACTGGCACAGAGGTGCGTCTAGCATGCACTACACCAAATCTAGGTTTTTGTAACAATGACTTTCCTAACTAGTTTTATTTTGCTAACTAAAATGATCCATTATGATTCTAGTAACCCTTATAAGGAGTTAGCAAACTAAAAAATAGTTACCATAATTAGGAATTAATTCATAAAAACTAAATTACTATGCATAGTGTTATATTATTAGTTATTCATTTCTAACACACTTTTAACTAAATTACTATTACAACTATTTCTACCCAAATTGGATGTATACTAAAATGAACCCCAAGTTTATAACTCTTTGTCATTTTTATTGGTAACACATTTTGACATACCTAACACAATGATTTATTTTCAAAATTAGAAAATGTAAAATAGTGTTTTAAGATTTTATAAATCTTTTGTTTGGAACCAATTTAAATTGTAGAACCTTAGAATAACTTAAATCCCGGAACCAGAATGATATGGGAACCAAATCCTTACTTAGCTATTTTTCCCAAAGGACCCAACCGACAGAAGCGAATTCATTATCTATCCCTCTTCTCCATTCAAAAACCTGAGAACAAAATTCTGAAGCTGAACTCAAAGAACCCAGATCCATTATCGTTCTTATTGATTGTTTATAATTGATTAAATACCCATCGTCATTCTTATGATTGATTTATACTTGTTTCTTCAACTCATTAATTTCAAAAGAACTTAAAGAGAAATAATAATTGATCGAATTTGTTTTCTTCAACTCATTCATATTGTTGCTGGTATGATTTCTCTTCTTCTTCTTCTTCGATTACTCTTATTACAATTTTTCAATTATGAACCTAGGGTTTGAATGGGATTTTTAAAATTGGGTTTAATTTGGGGATTTCTGAACCTAGGGATTTTGAAAATTTTCCTTAACTTAATTTGTGAGTCTTACTTGGTTTCTTATTTCTACAAGTCTATTTGTGAATCTAAGATTTCATTTGTTGTGTATGATTTCATATTTTAATAGTTTGGATTGACAGCTTTTGATTCAGGGATGTAGCTGTTCTCTTGGAAGTTAATATGGGTGATTCTATGCATCACGATTTCGAATCCAGCCAGAGTAATTTCTTATATGTAACTTGTATTATAATTGATGGTGAAAGTCTCTGTTAAGTTATGTTGTTGATTTCAATTTGCGGTAATCTTTGTTTCACATTGAGTTCATATTGGTTTAATGTTCTCATCAATGTTTCCAGTGCTTGTTATTTTAGTGGTGTGCTATTTCTTCCTTTGGATTCGATTAACCATATATTGAGCTTTGATGATTGGATGCATGTTGCTAAAAATAGTCTATAAGCCGAGGGGCGAAAGCCTCATTGCAACCTTAGTCATTTTAGGAAGTTGTAGATTATATCTGCCTATTCTGGTGTATGGATTGAGTTTTTTTTTTTTGTTGTTGATGATGTTATTGTGAACTGGTTTTAAGAACTTACTATCACGATTGCTGATTTTGAGGATCATAAGAGAAACAACACGATTGTATTGTTGTTTTATGAGTGCATAACTCTGAGTTTAATGCTTATTGTATTTCTAGAGTGATGCAGGACTTTGGGATATATAAGTTCATGAGTTTGTTGGACTATTCATGCTCAAAAAATTAACCTACTCTTATAAGCAGAATGACCTTTTAAGGCAACTACATTATGGTCGATTTCTTTTTATCTGAACAACAGTATATGGAAAATGGGTTATGACACTCTAAACACCCTCTAATACTGATTGGTCTATCATTTGGCGTATGCGTTTAATCGATATGCATTATTTGAATGAGTAAATTTTAGCGCATCTTGATTTTGGTTTGTTGTATCTTGATTTTGGTTTGTTTTTCCTATGCTTGAAACAAGGAATTCCATTCTAAGTGCTATTTCTTTTATAGGTAAAAGCTTCAAGTCAACAAAGTTTCATAGTGCATTGTCTTAGAGTTGGTCTTCAAAATCACTTCAGTCGAGCAGAGATGCTATTGAATCACATGACCCAAGTGATCCGTGCAAACCTAGTGCACACTGTATCACACTTGAAAAGATCAATGTTGAGGTGGATAATCTCTATAAAGAAATTAAGGTAATCAAAGATCAAATGTTGAGGAGGAGAAACTCGGCGGATGTCTTCTGCTTAAGCTGCGCCAAGTAGCAGGTATGTGCATATACAGGGGTGAACCTGTGGCTTGAAGTTGATGGTAGAGTGACTTCTAAAAATGCTTTATTACAGGGTGCAATTATGAAATTCTGATGGATTTCTTTTGTTTTAGATACTAATGGATTTCCTTATTAAGTTAATGGTATGGAGTTATCTTTGGTAGGTCAGTTGATCATCAGGGGAAACTGAGCGGTGTTGACTGCTTAGCTCTTAATCCCATTGATGTCTATCTGAAAAACTGTTTGGCAAACGTGTCAAAAAAGCTTTAAAAGTTTTACGAGAAAGAATATTATCTATTCCGAAGGATGATGCATATGGGAAATTGATGAAAAGAAGTGACGAAGTGATCAAGGAGGCTCGAGGCTTGAGATTTAAGGATATCGGAGGATCAAAAGATGTTATGGAAGAGTTTAAGTGGGGAGTAATGTTTACACTTTGCAATCCGGAGGTGCCTCAGGAGTTGGGTTTTAAACCTTCAACCGGGATCTTGTTTCATGGACCACCTGGATGTGGAAAAACTAAACCTGCCCAAGCCATGAAGCTGGTGTTCCTTTTTACAAGAGATCTGTTGCTGAATTTGTTTATGGATCCGCAGGTATGAACTTCATTTCTATGTCTTCTTTTTCGTTTAGATTACATAAACGATTGACTCTATTAAATATTTGTGTTAATCAAAAAGCTCAGTTTATCTTTGGATTTGATTCACGCCCCTTTTGTAGCGTTGAGTTTCATATGTTTGGATTGAGTTCACAGGGTGTTAGAAACTGTTTGTTTAATGTAAAAAAAGAAATTTAATGTATGTAATGCTTCAGGTGAATCCGAAAAGAACATAAGCAATCTGTTCTCAGAAGCATACGGGAAGTGTAAATAGATTATTTTTAAATAGATTTCGTGCAAATATGCAGGAAGCAGTAAAAATGGATATGTCAGGCAAACCATCTTTAAGAAGAGAAGGATTTTCAGCGATTCCTAATGTCACATGGGAGGATATCGGAGGGCTTGATTTCTTGAGGAAGGAATTCGACGATTATATTGTCAGGCGTATAAAATACCTTGAGGAATATGAGGTAATGAATATGCTTTAGTTAATTTAATCCTTGTTAATTGCAGCATTAGCTTATCAAGTATCTTTAGTAATTATATTTATTTTAGTAAATAGCTTATCTAAACATAGGTCATGTCATCGGTTTTGTACGATGTTTTTTCCTAGCACTTAATTGACTTCTGCAGATTTTTCCAGTGAAAGATGGAGGTCTTAATTTGAGCTTTTTGACATCACAAGCTGGTTGTTACATCCAAAAGAAGTCTTATTTGCTTCATAGGTGTGGGATATCCATCCAAAAGGTCATTGATGCTCTTAAAGCATGGAGGTAACTCTGACTTTATCTTGGTGTGCAGAGAACAAATCCAACTTAGTCTCTGTTTATCCTGCTGTCAAGATGTAACTGGATTTATATAAGACGTTCATGTCGATGAACCCCATTTGGCTTGTTTTCTTAATGTTTATGGTGCCAAGAAGACGAGAATAGCTACAATGTAATTTCTGATGAATCACACTGACGACTGCACCTTCTACTAGCTAGTTTTGAGTTTTGTTTGTTAGTTGAATTAACTGTAACCAAAATTGTAACCATTTTTATACATTCAGAGTTTGGTAAATACATTTTCTTTTAAGTCTATTTTAAGTTTGGTTTTGTTTTCGTAAATCTCTTTAGTTTTACATTAAATAAGTTTGCTTGATTGATAAAATTGGATTATAAAATTTTAATGGAAATTTTGAAAGAGTTAGGATTTTATAATTATGTAAAAATATAGGTTTCATTGGCTTTAAAAAAGTTTGAAATTTGTTTAATATTTTTTGAGAGTATAGGATCGAAATTTGTCGATTTTGTGCACTTTTTTTTTTTTTTTTTTGACAAATTGTGCACTTACTTATATTTATTTGGTCTCATGCTAGAGATACGAAACCTACTATTTGATTTAGACAAGTGCATCCCAATCTGATAATGTCTTCAAGACACAAATTTGTGTGTTGTTATCCAACGAAATATCCGAAGCTTATAAGAAAATCGGATCCAAGTCTAAGAAAGTCGGATCCAAGTCTCAGAAACTGACGAGGAACCTGAAATTTGCTAATTTTGTGCACTTACTTCTCTTTCTCCTGTATGTGTTGCATTTCAATCTGATAATGTCTTCAAGACACAAGTTTGTGTTGTTATCCAACGAAATATCAGAAGCTTATAAGAAAATCGGATCCGAGTCTAAGAAAGTCGGATCCAAGTCTCAGAAACTGACGAGGAACCTGAAATTTGCTAATTTTGTGCACTTACTTCTATTTCTCCTGTAGGTGTTGCATTTCAATCTGATAATGTCTTTAAGACACAAGTTTGTGTTGTTATCCAACGAAATATCAGAATCCTATAAGAAAATCGGATCCGAGTCTAAGAAAATCGGATCCAAGTCTCAGAAACTGACGAGGAACCTGAAATTTGCTAATTTTGTGCACTTACATCTATTTCTCCTGTAGGTGTTGCATATCAATCTGATAATGACTTTAAGACACAAGTTTGTGTTGCTATCCAACGAAATATCAGAAGCTTATAAGAAAATCAGATCCGATTTTCAGAAACTGATGAGGAACTCAAAATCTGCCGATTTTGCGGGCTTACTTCTATTTCCCCGATCTTGTGTTAAATATGGATTTCCGATTATAAATTAAATTGACCTTGTTATCCGAAACCTACTATTTGGTTTAGACAAGTGCATCTCAATTTGATAATGTCTTCAAGACACAAGTTTGTGTTGTTGTCCCACGAAATATTCGTAGCTTATAAGAAAATCAGATTTGTGTCACAGAAACTGATGAGGAACTCGAAATCTGTCGATTGTGTACTTACTTCTGAAGCAAATTCATTACCTAACAAAAACCTGAGAGCCACAGTGTAATGGAATCCTTGTAATGGAATGGTAGTTTGGAAATCAAGTATGAACTTCTTTATTGTCAATTTTAAGCCTAAGGAACGTGCACAAGTTTCGAATCTAAAACCTCGATGCTAAGATAATTCTGTATTTTTTTTTGCCTCTCCTTCCATCTCACTAAAAGTAATTGGATTTTAACTTTCTGGCAATATACCTGTCTGTGAGTATTTCTAGTATGCAGAGTTCAACTTCAGTTGATTTTTCGTATAATAATCTTTCCGGTTTAGTTCCGGAAACTGGGCAGTTTAGTTACTTCAATTCTACATCATTCATATGTAATCCTAATCTCTGTGGTCCATTTTTGGGTGCTTGCAAATCCGGGGTTTCAAAATTTCCTCTTTCGGCTACTGGGATATTGTTTCAAAATTTCCTCTTTCGTCCAGGTCTTTGAAGAAAGCAAGTGCGTCTGGTTCATGGAAATTTACGGCATTTCAAATGGAAAAGGAGGCTGGAATTTCGTATAGAGGACGAATGCTGAACGGTAATCAGGTTTCTGTGATGAGTAGTTCATGGTCTTCAAAAACAAATACTGGAAGAGAAAGACAAATCCTCCGAAATTATGTGCACTCGAAATTATGTGCACTCCGAAATTATGTGCACTTACTTTCATTTCTTCAATATAGTTTTAAAAATGGATTCCCGAACAAGTTTGTGTTGTTATCCAACGAAATATCCAAAGTTTAAAACAACATCGAATTCGTGTATCATAAATTGATTAGTGTATCGAAATCCTCCGATTTCGTGCACTTGTTTCCATTTCCTCAATCTCGTTTCAAAAATGGATTCCAAACATCCATTTAGGTTGACCTTATTATCTGAAACTTACTATTTGGTTAAGACAAGTGAATCTCATAACGTCATTAGGACACAAGCTTGTATATATACCTGACGAAATAACCGAAGTTATAACAAAGTCGGATTCGTGTCTTAGAAACTGATTAGTGACTCGAAATTATGTGCACTTACTTTCATTTCTTCAATATCGTTTTAAAAATGGATTCCCGAACATCCATTTAGATTGACCTTGTTTATAAGTGTATCTCAATATGATAACGTTCTGAAGACACAAGTTTGTGTTGTTATCCAAAGTTGGAAGTTATAACAAAGTTGGATTCGTGTCTGAGAAACGGATTAGAGCGACTGCAATCATACGACTAAACCCAAAGACCAAAAACTAAAAAAAACCCAAAATATTTGGTTTACCCCGTGCTGCGACGCTACGGGCAACGACTAAAAACCAAAAAAATTTTATCAAGCGCAAAATTTTGGCTACGCCCCATCAGGCGCAAGTGTTTGGTTACGCCCCATTTCAATTTTTTATTTTTTTTAACTGGGGCGTAACTTTGAGTTACACCCCACCATCAAGCGGAACTTTTTTTCTGCGCCCCATTATCAGGCGCAACTTCGAACTACGCCCCATCAGGCGCAACTGCAATTTACGCCCGACTAAAACTAAACCAAAGACCAAATATACTATGGTATTTCGTTTTAGTCTGGTATTTGATCTTTACTCCCTCTCCACTGCGTATGGTTTTTAGTCCAAAATTTTAGTTATACTCTGCGACTGTGGTTGCTCTTAGTGACCCGAAATCTTCCGATTTAGTAATACAAAAATTTGATCTCAAAAATTGTGTCTAATCTTGAACCGTTGATTGTGAAATCCGTATGAAAAAAACACTTTATCATTAAACAAAAATAAAGTTACTTGATATTTCCATTGACCATTGATTAGGGGTAAGAAAAATAAAGTTACTTTAAACAAAAATAAAGTTACTTGACATCATTAAACAAAAATCCGTATGAGCACATAAGAGTACTATTGACCATTGATTAGGGGTAAGAAATATCAACGGTTATTAAATTGTTAACGTGGCTCTAGTTACGACCACACCTGTTTTCTTTTCATTCACCAAACTTATCAAGTTCGTGAGAAACAACGAAATCCCAAATTTTCCTTTCCCCTACTTTTTTCCTCTCCCGCTCCAAAAATTCACCAGGTTCCGTTTCCCCCCTAAATCTTCCGCCAAATCACTCTAAATTTTAGAATGGTTTCAAATCTCTTTTCTGTTTTCTATATAATCTGGTCTCTAGACTTGATTTTATTTTTTTCTAAAAACTTAGGGTTTATTTCTCTGAAGTCTGTCTATCTTTCACATCAATTCTCACCGTCGCTACCTCTCTTAAGGTGATTTCGTGATTTTTTTTTTTTTTTTTTGTTTCAGTTTCCTATAATCAAATTCTGATATGAAGATTTTGCTGTTAGGGTTTGGGTTTGGGTTTCTGTTTCAGTTTAGTTTTATTAATTTTGTGAGAAGTAGATTTTCATATTATCAATTTCAGTTCAGTTTAATATTAATTTCATATTATCAATTTCTAATATCACTTTCAATGTTCCATATTATCAATTTCTGGTAGATTTTAGGGTTTATGTTCGATTGAAAAATGGTTTGGGGTTTTGATATAAAGATTTTAGGGTTTCAGTTAATTTGTGTTAAAATATTAAACTTGATTAAATCTAGAAAAATCTAATTAGTCATGTGTTAGAATAGATAAGACAAAATAAGTATTAGTCATATGTTAGATAAGTATTAGTCAAAATAAGACATGTGAAGGATAAGCTTCTCCATACTTATCCTTATTGTATTCTAGAGTATTCTCTCTAGATAAGAGAGTATTAGACATGTGAGGATAAAACCCTCCATACTTATCCTTGGTATTATCCTCTAGAATATTCTCTTTAGATAAGTGTAATGAGAGTGTAAAGAAGAGTCTAGATAGAACTATCTAGAGAAGTAAGTGAGGCTATAAATAGGCAACAATGGTTCACTTGCAAACCATCCAAAACCAAGTGAGCTAGCAAATAATAAGAGTGGTGTAAGAAAAGAAAAGTGAGTCTTGTACAACAAAGTTTGAGAAATAAAATTCAGTTTTGGTTAAACACCAAGTTGAGTCATTCCAATACCCAATTTCAATACCCATCAACCATTAGCCTCAAAACGATTTCCAACAAAGTGGTATCGTGAGCCAAGGTCCTAATGGCTACCGAAATGTTTCCCTTCCAAATTCCTAAACTCACTAAAGAAAACTATGACAACCGGAGCATTCAAATGAAGGCGTTACTAGGCTCGCAAGAGGCGTGGAGATAATAGAAAAAGGTTATGTCGAACCGGAAAATGAAGCGGCGCTACCACAAGTGAAAAAGGATACACTACGTATTTCGAGAAAGAGAGATAAAAGAGCTCTTTTCCTTCTTTATCAAGGCATTGATGAGTCGTCCTTCGAGAAGATATCAAGAGCCGCTAATGCAAAGCAAGCATGGGAGATTTTGCAAAATTCCATCAAAGGCGTGGACAAAGTAAAGAAGGTGCGGTTGCAAACTCTAAGAGGTGAGTTTGAATCTCTCTCATGAAAGAGTCCGAATTAATCTCGGATTATTTTTCAAGAGTTTTAGTTGTCGTCAATCAACTAAGAAGAAATGGTGAGGTCATGAGTGATAGTCGTGTGATCGAAAAAATATTACGGTCACTCGTTCCAAAATTCGATTACATCGTCGTCGCAATTGAGGAGTCCAAAGACGTCGAAACCATGACCGTGGATGAGCTCATGGGATCGCTACAAGCCCATGAAGAAAGAATGAAAAAGAGAAGCAAAGAGGGAGCAGTAGAACAAGTTCTACAAGCAAAGCTCACTTTGAAATACAAAGGAGAGAGTTATGGTAGTAATGCTAGAGGAAGAGGACGCGACTACTATGGAGGAAGAGGAAGAGGCAAGCAGAATGACGATGATCAAAGGGGCCAGAGGTCAAGTTCCACAAGAGGTCGTGGCAGAGGAGATAATTCATGGCGCAACAATAATAGGCCAAGGAATAACAAATCTCAAGTTGAATGTTATAATTGTCATAAGCGTGGTCATTATACTCGAGATTGTTGGTTTTCATCGGATAACGTCGAAGAAAAAGCTAATTATGCTAATTAAGAAAAAGAAGGAGACCAGACTTTGTTGGTGGCATGCAAAGGAGGTGACCACAGTGAGAATTGTACATGGGTGCTTGATACAGGAGCAAGCAATCATATGTGCGGCACTAAGGAGAAGTTCGTGGAGCTTGATGAATCAGTTTTTTGCAACGTAACATTTGGAAATGGAGCGAAAACTCCGTGAGTGGTCTTGGCAAAATTTTAATTAAGTTGAAAAATGGAAATCATGAGTTTATTTCCGATGTTTATTACGTCCCTAACGTAAAAATGAATATATTAAGTTTGGGACAACTCTTAGAAAAAGGCTATAGGATGAATATGGAAAACCTTAGTCTTTTCATAAGAGATAGGAGAGGAAAATTGATTGCCAAGGTGCCAATGACGGGGAATATGATGTTCTATCTGAACATTCAAAATGACATCGCGAGATGTCCGATCGCTTGTATTAAAGACTCGTCATGGTTATGGCATCTTAGGTATGGACACCTTAATTTTGGAGGGTTAAAATTATTGTCCAAACAAAAGATGGTTAGAGGTTTGCCAAGAATTGACCACCCGGATCAGTTGTGTGAAGGATGTTTACTTGGAAAACATTTCAGAAAAAGTTTTCCCAAGGAAACATTCTCAAGAGCCACAAAAACCGCATTGCGGTTGGTACACACAGATGTTTGTGGACCAATAAAGCCAAGCTCGTATGGTGGAAATAACTATTTCCTCATATTTGTCGATGACTTTAGTCGAAAAACATGGGTTTATTTCTTGAAACAAAAATCGGAGGTTTTCTCCAATTTCAAGAAATTTAAATCCCTTGTGGAGAAAGAAAGTGGCTTTCAAATTGTGGCTATGAGATCAGATAGAGGATGAGAATTTACTTCGAAGGAGTTCGAGGCATACTGTGAAGACAATGGAATCCGTCGGCCTCTTACGGTTCCATACACACCTCAACAAAACGGAGTTGCCGAAAGGAGAAACAGAACAATTCTCAACATGGGCCGGAGATTTAGAAGAAAGAAAAAGTACTACTGGATTTGTATTTTTCCTCGGAGATACTGGCTTTACTTGGAGTTCGAAGAAGCAACCGATTGTCACACTCTCCACTTGCGAAGCTGAGTACGTCGCAGCAGCATCGTGTGTTTGTCATGCCATATGGCTAAGGAGTTTAATGAAGGATCTAAAAATGGAGCAGGAAGAACCGACTACAATATTTGTGGACAACAAGTCGGCAATGGCTTTAGGAAAGAATCCAGTGTTCCATGACCGCAGCAAGCACATCGACACACAATACCATTTTATTCGAGAATGCATATCGGAAAATAAGGTACAATTAAAATACACAAAGTCTCAAGGCCAAGTTGCGGATATTTTCACGAAACCGCTAAAGCAGGAAGTCTTCGTCAAATTACGAGAGATTCTTGGAGTTACTGCAAATCAAGTTTAAGGGGGGCTGTTAAAATATTAAACTTGATTAAATCTAGAAAAATTTAATTAGTCATGTGTTAGAATAGATAAGACAAAATAAGTATTAGTCATATGTTAGATAAGTATTAGTCAAAATAAGACATGTGAAGGATAAGCTTCTCCATACTTATCCTTATTGTATTCTAGAGTATTCTCTCTAGATAAGAGAGTATTAGACATGTGAGGATAAAACCCTCCATACTTATCCTTGGTATTATCCTCTAGAATATTCTCTTTAGATAAGTGTAATGAGAGTGTAAAGAAGAGTCTAGATAGAACTATCTAGAGAAGTAAGTGAGGCTATAAATAGGCAACAATGGTTCACTTGCAAACCATCCAAAACCAAGTGAGCTAGCAAATAATAAGAGTGGTGTAAGAAAAGAAAAGTGAGTCTTGTACAACAAAGTTTGAGAAATAAAATTCAGTTTTGGTTAAACACCAAGTTGAGTCATTCCAATACCCAATTTCAATACCCATCAACCATTAGCCTCAAAACGATTTCCAACAATTTGAATGGTTTTGGGTTTGTTATCTTTTTATTAGATAGTTCTCTACTTCTATTTCAGTTTTTTGGGGGTGAGTTTTGGAAGTTCATGTTGAAGAATCTTTGGATTTACCTCTGAATCTCCTTCTATTTCAGTTAATTTGAATGATTTTGGGTTTGTTATCTTTTTATTAGATAGTTCTCTACTTCTATTTCAGTTTTTTGGGAGTGAGTTTTGGAAGTTCATGTTGAAGAATCTTTGGATTTACCTCTGAATCTCCTTCTCTCTTTACAATTGATTGGTTTGTTTTCTTTTTCGTATGCATCATTGGTTGATTTTTCTATTTATTTTTTGTATGATTTGAGCTAATTTTGACCTCCGGATCTACTATGTTTAGTGGTAGTGTTTGAGTAAAATTGGTTTGTGATTCTGTTTGTTTTTGGGTTCTTGTTTTTCTTTTGAAAGGTTTTAATCTTTTCTGTGGATCTACTATGCTTAGGTTACAATTTTCTGTTTTATTTTCCTTCATTTACTTATATTTTCTGGTACTGATAAGGTCGAGGTTTATGGTTCTTATAGTTTTTCTTTGTTTTGAATGCAGATGGAAACTATTGAAGCCTCTAACAGTGCACATACAACTGTTTCTTCACCACAAACAAGTGGAACTTCCTATGATTCTTCAACCGCTGAAGCTAATGTTGTTGCTAAGACAAAGTTGATGGTAACGGTGAACGTGTTTGGGGTACCTGTAGGTGACAATGCAGACAAGTTAGCTACTCGGGCTGGCAAACTTGTCCGCGTGTATTGTCCTGTCAAATATGTGGATTGGAGGCAGGTTCCAGAGAACTACAAGGAAGATGTGTGGTATAAGTTGTTGGTATGTAATTCATACTATTTTTCTCTCTTTTATTCGGGTTATTTTTAGTCAATTTATGAATGAATGCTTGATGAATCCTGTTGATTTGCTGACTTGAAACTTGTTTATTTCAGCAAGAATTTGAATTCAATGTGCCAAATCATTTGGCCAAGTTTATTGTTATGGGGTCTCTTCCACAGAAGTTCAGGACATTTAAACATGAATTAAGAACTGGTCCTCTCCTAGGCAAGGTCACCATGCAAGAGAAGTTAGATGCATGCCCTGGTGATTATGACTTCGATTGTTGGAATTTTTTTGTCGAGAATGAGAGCAAACCCGGTGTTCAGGAAAAACACACCAAATATGCCGAAAATCAAAAGAAAAGGACCATACATCACACATGTGGTCGAGAATCATATGCAAATAAAATGCAGAAGCTCGTAAGTACATCATATTTCATTCTCACACTAGTTTAATGTTAATTGTTCGTACTTATCCATGTGGTCAAGTGTTGTATGCAAATAAAATCAACAAGCTTATAAGTACATCATATTGCATTCTGACACTAGTTTAATGTTAATTGTTTATACTTATCCATATAATGTTATGTACAGGCTGAAAAGTAAGGTTTGGTAGCTGAGGCTGCACGAGGACTTGCTTGGTTGAATGGTCATGTTGGGAAGGATGGAAAAGTAAATCCTTCGGCTGTTGAAACATATGTGAGTATAGTTTTTTCAGGTTGAATGAAGCTTATAGTTTACCTATTTTCTTCTGAAATTAACACATGTTGTTCAATGTATGTTAAAAGGAGCAAGTAAAGGCCGCTAGAGCTAGGAGGCAGGACCTAATCATTGCAGGATTGGCATCCGCTTCAGACTTTGAGAATGATGAGATTGCTGAAGTCTTTGGACCTGACAAATGCAGAGCTGGTTTGTTGGGTTATTCTCCACTTGTCTCGAAGAAGCAAGCCTTATATGCGAGTCTTGCAACTGCGGTTATGGCTGCAAACACAAACCCCACCAGTAATGCACCAAGGAATGATCATATGGATGAGGCTCTACTGCCAAAGCATGCTGAACTAATCACCAATGTAAGCTTTGATTTACAAGTTCTGTTTTTGTTTATTATTATATCTTAATACTCCTAAAATATCAATAAACTAGGATAGTTCATTAGTTAGTTGTGATTATATTTCAAAGGATAAATGCATGATAACTTATGGATGGTACATATCAAACACTAGCATTGCTAATTATATGTTTTCATGGATGCTTTGAAGATACATATAGTGATGTACCTTTCTTTTTCGTTGAGACATCCTTTTGATATAAATGCTTGAATGTCTATAGTAGCTTGTAGTTATACTAGTGGTACATATCGAACACTAGCATTGCTAATTGTATGTTTTCATGGATGCTTTGAAGATACCTATAGTGATGTACCTTTATTTTTCCTTGGGACATCCTTTTGATATAAATGCTTGAATGTCTATACTAGCTTGTAGTTATACTAGTGGTACATATCGAACACTAGCATTTCAAATTGTATGTTCTCGTGGATGCTTTGAAGCACCTTTTTATTTTTTCCTTGGGACATCCTCTTGATATAAATGCTTAAATGTTTATAGATTTTAGTATTATTACCAAGTGGTAAATCTAATTTGTGTTCTTAATTGTTTTGTCTGTTATAGGTTGTGCTGCAGGTCATGGCAAGACAACAACAAAACCAACATTCTGACAGCACAAACCCAAGTACTGCTGGTGTCGAAGATCCCTACGAAAATCAAGTTGTGCTCCTTTATAACAGAAAAAGGGAAGTTGTTGCTACAGGTCATGTTGTGTATGGCATAGACGGAGAACATTGTGAGGGACTTTTAGTGTTGCCAGAAGAGAGAAAGGTATGTCTTGAAAACATCGAGGATGGTAACTGTGCTGTACCTGACAGTCCTCAAGGTGATCGCTGTTATTTCATAGAGTATGTTGCAAATGAATCAGTAATTTGGCCCGTGTCTCGTTTGGAGTTTTTGGAATCAGCCCATGAATGAAAACTTCTTCAGTAACTACTTTTTGTACTGTGGAAACATATCCTGCTTTTTATTTTGAGGAGCACACCTTTTGTGAACTGAAAACTTCTTGAGTACCTATCTCATTTTCAGTCTGTATTTTGTGATGTTTTGCTTAACTACTTTCATGTGGAGTCTGCTCCTTGTATATAATGATCATGGTTTATAATATATATTTCCCGTGTTTGGCTCTTTTAGTTTTGTGAATTCAATTTTTGGTGGATAAATTGTAGCTTAAAAAGTAATTTTATAGTTAATGAATATCGTCAGGTCCGGCGACCGGGAACTGTCAGCCCCGGGCACCGGGAACTGTCAGGTCACCGCTCGGAAATTGTCTGGTCCGGCAACCGGAACCTGTCAGACCGAGAAAGTGTCATTTGTTAGTTATGAGAACTAACAAATTTTCTAACCGCAATAGTGTTACAAAATTCTGGAACCAAAAGACACATGTCACTTGTTTATTGGTTGTTTCAATAGTTATAGAAAGAGTTAGCAACGGTTGTAACATAATATATGCATTGCAAAGTAAATATGAAGTGTAAAATGTCAATAGTTAGGATAAATATTGTAATGGACTTAAAGTGTTAGCCTATTTAATTTCCCTAATGGATTAAAAGAGTTAGGCAAAGTTCTCACAATTAAATCACACCATATTGATAACCATTTATTTTAGTAAGGGAAATTAGCTCCTATTTTTTGGTAACACTTTTTTCCTATAAGCAAATCCTTGATTTGGTGTAGTGATGGTTGGCATGCTTTGGCGCGATTGGTGTGGCTTGCATGATTTTCCATTGGCATAGAGATGCGTCTAGCATGGTTGGCATGATTTGGCGCGGTTGGTGCGGCTGGCATGATTTTCCATTGGCATAGAGGTGCGGCTAGCATGGTTGGCATGTTTTGGCGCAGTTGGTGTGGCTGGCATGATTTGCCATTGGCACACAAGTGCAGCTAGCATGGTTGGCATGCTTTGGCGCGGTTGGTGTGGACTGCATGATTTGCCATTAGCACACGTGGGAATTAGGGTTTGGCTCGTCGTAACCCTAATTTGAAAAATATACCCGGGTAATTATTTTAGAGACACATTAAATATTTCAGTAAATGTGCTTAGTAAATGCTCGTTGCATTAAATGTTGTGATATTACTGTCTGCTAGGGTTTAGTGTTTTATGATTTTAACCCTAATCTAAAAACCACCATCAATACCTGGACAACATCCAGTTGATTCCATTTCTCAATCAAAATTTTGCACCACTGAAAAATTGCTGAAGAAGTTTGAAAAATTGATCAAGGTTCCATATACAGTATGCCGAATGCTCCATCATTTATGCTCTTGTTCCTTCTTCATATTGTTTCTTGTGTGTAGCGTCGTACTTCTTCAATTCAAATGATTCCTGATATTGTTAGAGATTTAAATAAAAAGCAATGATGCTAAAAGAGAGAAATGAGAGACATTGTTTCCTAAATCTTAAGGCATGGAGGCAGACAAACTTCAAAAGGAACATTAAAACTTATATTTGAGAGGAGAAGTCGTTGTGCAAGTGAATTGAATCATCAACAACAAGATAAAATATGTTTCATCTTCTTGTTAGAAATAACATATAGCATCTTAGGGAACACATCAGAAATAAATTCTCTTTCGAAACAAAATTGACGATGATCCACCAAGAAAATTACAAAACCAAAAACAATTCCTAGATGAAATGAGGACCTTGACACCCATTCATGCTAGTAAAGAAACCAAAACCTTTACATGGAACATCACTGCTCCGAAATCATTTTGTCCCCTTGAATAGATCCAATAGCCGATGAAACTGGATAAGGCAACAACAATTTTGTGAGTGAGAAATCAAGAAGAAAGTATACCGAATTACCCACAACAAAATTCAGTTACCTAAGACCAGATGAATAGCTTTACAGCAAAATCCGGACACTATGAATATTAATTCTCCTAGAGAATGGAGCTGCACCATGGAAGAACCAGAATATATCTGTGTAAGTGTTGGTGCTGCTAATGGAAAAAGGAAAATCAATGAAACTAAAATCAAACAATTGAATAAAGAGATGAAAACAAATCAGAAAATCAAAAATATTACAGTTAACAACTCAAAGAAGATCCTCAGCTCAGCTGGATGATTAAAAGCAGATTTGAGTTTTGAGAGGAGATCTCATTATGCTACTGAATCAATAACAACAGGATAAAGGATTTCTTCTTCTTCTTCTGGGAGTTTCGGGGTATGATGAGGAGAGTCATTGTAACCATAATGGTGTTCAGATCAGTGAGAGATGAACATATTCTGGAAGAATCATCCATTTTTGAGAACGAATTTGTGAAGAAAAAAAATGAACAAGGAGAGTTTACTTAGAGGCGGCTAGCTAGGATGAAGATATTTTTCTTACCCACATCCTGTTATTTTGTTAGGGTGAAGATATTTTGTTTGGGTGTGAGAGAGAAGTGATCCAACGGTCGGGGATGTTGGAGTTTTTAGGGTACTGAAGGCTTTTAGAGTTGCAGCGTTCGGTTCACGGTATGAGACTGAGAAAATTAGTTATGATCCAACGGTTGGCATGTTTGAGACTTGAGATAGGTGTTTCGTAGAGTTTGGTTGGAGGTTTGAAAAAATACTCTACGAAAGGGAGCTTACTGATATATATTTATTAAAATCACAAGGGAGCTTACTCATATATATATATATATATATATATTTATTTTGGTTGCACACCAAATACAAACCTAGGTCTAACAAGCCACTCCCACTGCACATAATAACACAAAACTGCAAGTTTTCTTTTGGGGAATTAAGTTCTAGCAAAATACGTAAGGAAGGGATGACACAGTTTTAGCAATTCATTCAGAGTGGCAGGAACTGTTACAGTACATGCTACTAAGCCACAGGTAAGCTTGGTATAGGATTGAGCTTTATATATAGACACAATTTTCAAATTCATATGCTTTAAGAGTCTTCAACATTTACTTGCAACGGTTGGCAAGCAAATAAAGTGGAATCTGTGGTTTGAATATACTATCCCCCAATCTATGCATTCAAACTTATCACCAAAGGAAAGGAAATGAAATACTTGGAAGTTCCACATTATAGCCATGTACAGTATCAAAAGCTATACCTCGTGAACTATGTTAATAAATGAGAATGAAGTGAATGTAAACATTTCAGATAAACGGAAATTAGAACCAGAAAATACTTCCAAGTGAAAAGAAAGAATCCAAAAATGATACCAAACTGAGAGGTGTTCATTTCTGATTAAATGTGTTAAAAACATGAGGAAAACACATAAAGAAATTGACCTCTAATAAGCCACTGCTTAATACTGTAATTCTTAAGCCCAAGTATTGTTCATGTGATTTAAGTTGTATCTATAAATTGTATGTAAGAAATAAGTTTTGGACCACACTTCCCATTTCACCATCCCATATGTAACCGCACATAAAGTTGAATTCAATTTCATAGTCAAAATTTTGCACACAAAGATGAAAAATTGCTGAAGAGGTTTGAAAAATTGATCAGGGTTCCTTCTACATACTATGTCCCGCGCAAGAGTGTCTTGAGAGTAATGTCATCGTTCTACAATTGGAATGATTCCTGCATTGAATTACAAAACAATGATTCTAAAAGAAAGAAATGAGAGACATTCTTTCTTAAATCTTAAGGTATAGTGGCAGATAATCTTGAATATTTACAAGATTAAGCATATTAGAAACCCATGTCATAAATAAAAGAGATATTCCATAACAACCTTAATTTAAAGTCAATATCTTAAAATCGTAGTCCAGATCAACAAATCATTTCATCAATAAAACGCACACGCAGCATTACCAATATATTGAAGCCTAAGAAAAAAAGAACAAAAATAGATCAAGGAAATGAAGAATTTACCAGATTCAGTTGATAAAACAGTTATGGCTAGTCCCAAGCAGTGGGGGGAAGGATTAAAGGTCTAATATTTACCGGTTTTGCTAAGTAATGTTACATGACCAATTTGGTTCCATCACGATGACTATTGCGAGTTAAGCAAAATGCAGATATTCATTTCCGGGTCTTCCATCTTACCCAACCCTCAACCATGTATTAGAAAACGTCTCAATTTGCTTACTCTTATTACTCCTGAGTACAGCTGACAGCCATGTATTAGAAGAAGTGTAGTAAAGGCATGGCGTCCTACCATATGTACCATCTAGGTCAAAGATTCTTCAAGGTTCCACCACATCAATCCCTACACATGATCATTTTCATGCTCCTGGGTGCCGCCATCTGAAAGTTCTTGGGTGTGTAGCATCGTACATATACAATATAATATTGATCACGATATCATATACTCCCTCCGTCCCAAATTAGATGAGCTAGTTGGTTTTGAATTTTGTCCCATAATAGATGAGCTATTTCTCTAATCAAGGGAGTATTTCTAAAACTACCCTTTTAATTGATTATTGTTACTATAAGAAATATGTATAATTTGATAGCCATGTTTGTACTTGTTGGGTAGGTGTTTTAAAATGCTTTTCAAGGGTATAAGGTTTACTAAAAACCGTGGTATAGTTTAAGAGATAACTCATTTCTAAGTTTTACTAGTTCTTCTTCATAAGGGTATAATTTTAAAAATTACTTAAACATAATCCTTTTTCCTCTTTGCCTTAAAAATTGTGCAAACTACAACTAGCTCATCTAATTTGGGACGGAGGGAGTACAACATAAAACCTTTCGAAAATAAGGCATATCAGAATCCAAATAAAAATGACCACAACCCGTTTCAAAGTGACAGACATTGCCCGAGGAGCTTTGATGTATTAGAAAAAGTATGATCATTTCACAGAAATGTGCAGAAATCTTTCAATCCAACTTTTTCTACAAATCCAAATATTTTAGTTAGTGCCCACAGAGATCTTAGATCTTGGTAATTCCAAGAGCTATGTTGGTGAATCTTCACAGCAAGGTGCTGCAAGATCTGCTAAAAAAGGTGCAACAGGAAAGGTTCAACCAGAATCCTCTTAGAAGTCTTGTTTGAACCAGAATTTCATCCAGGTTGGTTCTATTAGCAAAAAGGTAACATTTACAGTGTCAGATCCAAAAGTAAAGAAGAATAAGCCTAAGAAGTACATGAAGCTCTGAAACATTTTCTTTCTTTTATGTTTGTGGATTTGTTTATGGATTTAAGATCTGAAAATGAAATACAGTGTTGAATCCAATTTTATGTTTTGTTTAGTTTAACTTTGGATAACTGTAGTATATTTTTGAAGAACAAGCTATGAATGTTTAAGACAATGTTGAATCCAATTTTCTTTTCATTACATTTTCAGATTTTTCTTAAATTCATTACATACTTCTAGTACTTTTCCTTTCAATGTTGTTTTTGTTTCAAATTACAAGTGCATCTGATGCCCATCTGAAAGCATCACAGTCTTTATTCTTACATACCAGGTAAGCTATATTGAGATTATGTTGATTCTTGCAAACCTTTAGCTCTAACTTTGAATTGTAGTTTTGTTTGAAGCAGGGTTCATTGTGGAATGGACAGTTCTTGAAAAAATGTTCTTCTCCACAGGCAATGCAGCTCTTTGAGCTTGGAAGTTTTATTTGAAGTGTTGTAGTTGGCGAAGAAGCAATATCAAACTACTCAAAATAGTTACAGGTAGGATTCAAGCATTTGAAGAAGGCCCTTCCATTTGTTTGTTCTATTTTAGATCTCAACAATGCTTTATCTCCATTTCAAGGTACATGTTTGCACCTTGAATAAACCCATGGGCAACTCTTTGTTTCATGGTCTTCTTTGTGACACATAGAACACTCCACCTTGCTGCTGCTACTGCTGGAATTTAAAGATAAATGAACACCACCAACCATTTTTTTTTTCTTAGATCTGGATGAAAATAAGTGAGAAAATTTGAAGAAGCGGATATGCTTTTATTGAAGATAATGTTGTTGTTGGGTGATATGGGGCCCACTATTTTACTGACACGTGGCCAGATAGATGACGTGGACAGATTGATGACGCGTACAGTTACAAGTGTATGCACAATCAGCTCCGAGTCAATGTTCCAAATCGGCGAGTTAAAATGCAACTCGGCGAGTTTGATTGATTCAAAGGGCGTAATTGTATTTTTACCTCACACTAACGGTGCAAAAAAGGTGGATAACCACCGTTAGCCGTTTTTTCAAAAAAACGGTCCAAACCGGCCTACTTTTGTAATCCGAGAAAAAAAGAGGCCTACATTTGTAACCCTAAAAAAAGAGGCCTATTTCTGTATTTCACCCAAAAATCTATCAAATGTGACCACAACATAATTCTTATCACTGCTATGTCCTGTTCCTAATCTCCCAAAGTTTTTAGGGTGTAAATGAAATTTCCAAACTAGATTCCTCAATTACGCGCATAATTCTTTACCAACATCCTTTATTGATAGATAGTTGTGGAGTTGATGATACTTACATGAACATTGTCGGGAATGCCATAGCCGACTGCACAAAAATCCACATTGTCACTAGTTATCTATAGCTTCTACACAAGAGACGTCTACAAATCCCAAAGTAACAAGGAAATACTAAACACTCAGAACCAGAAGCAAACCGACAAAATTGAATAACAGTAAACAAAATAAGAGAATTAACTTACTTGGCGATCCAGTGTTTCCTTAGGAAACTCCATATCCTCCGAGTAATCAAAATCATCCATAGCGCCTACTGGCTGTTGTGGCTCTTCGGATTCATCTGAATTTTCACCGTAAGACTCATACTACCCAAATAAAATTGAGGTTTGAGAGGAGAAATCATTGTGATTGGGGATCTTAACCAAAAACAAGAGGAAGGGTTTGATCATCTTCATCTTCTGGCAATTTTAGAGGAATGATGAGAGTAATCTTTAAAATGGTGTTAAGATAAGTTAGAGATGACATGAGAATCATCTTCATCCCAGAGAGAATTTTTACAGATCCGAAGAAAAATGAAGTTGCAGACGGCGGAAAATATCCAAAGGAACAGGTTACCATATGATTCCAAGGTACAAAAAGAAAACTGCATATATTATCCAACGGCTGGAATGTTATTAGGTGTTCATTGGGTTTGGTCTTGTGATGGTTGGGCTAGTCCTTTCCATGGAGATATAAATAAAAAGGCCTTTGCAGGCCCATTAAGAACTAAAATAATTGATGCCCTGACCCTCTAGGAAATCACCAACAGCAGCACCCATAGGCAGTGGCCAAGCAAAACTTGGCCATAGCGTCTGCGGCAAAGCTGGTTTCTCTAAAAAAAATGTGATCGACAGAAATACTATAACTTCTTTGTATTGGTCTCCGTCTTCCAATTACTCTCCAAGGTACTTAACCACTTCACAAAGCAACCACAGCACTACGCGAGTCCGTTCCACGCCACCACATTTCAACTTGAGGAATCTTAATGGCAGTGAAACCCAAATCGGGGTCAGAAGGACATTCGAGCAGTATTGATGGTCAGTCAAGAACCAAGACCTCACTACCTGCTCAAAGATACCTAGCTAGGAAGGTGCTACACCTCGTCATTGAGACACTCTTAATCATTGGTTTAAACATTTCTTTTATGTTTGTGTAACTAGGTGATTCTAAAATTTAGTTAAAATTTGAAGTATCGCTTGTGTATATGCACAAGATATGGTCGGCGTTGTATACTTCCCATTCCTTCGCATAACATAATACGCAATAAGAAAATGGAAAACTTGATTGATTTACAAGATAACTTCTAACTAAGATTTCTCATTAACCATCTGGTGTTAGCCCAGTTGGCCAGGAGCCTGACTCTCAAACAAGAGGTCAGCGGTTCGAGTCTCCGCTCAAACACTAACAAACTAACATTAACATAACATTCTTTACCAATCAAAAAAAAAAACTAAGATTTCTCATTAATGAAATTTGACAATCTGATCTTCTAATTTATTTATTTTTGGGCCGACTGAGCGAAGCGAGTGAGGACTTTATATACGGCGATTTTGTGTCAATATGAAGCATGACTTTTTTTTTTCTTCAATTCGACACAAAAACATTGACTTTTGTTAGAAGGAGATCAAAATGCGATTTGAGGTGAGAAAAACTACTCTGACTAGGGGCAACTATATATTTTATCCTAACTCGGTCTAAAAAGCCCTTAGCCACACAAATCCTCCTCACGGTTTAAAGCAGAAATCCTTCTCCTCTTTTATTGTCTTTTCTGTCAGTAAAAAACTCAGAATCCAAGAAATTTTAATATTTAAATAAATTTAGAAAAAGAAAATCTCCCATTTATGAATTCTAGAAGGGAGAAACTGACCAGAAAATACAAATTGTTGATTTCCTCCTCCATTGGTGGCAGTATAGGGTACAAGTTAAGACGAGGAGGGGAATTGTACGTTCTATATGTATAACATTGTTTACAACAAATTTATCTGCTCCTGTATCGAAAGACGAAATCGTTAGAGCATCATAATGAGTCATAAGTTTGAAGAAATTAAACATCAGCAGATTTTCTAAGTATGCTAAGTAAAAGATGTATATGAATAAATAGTAAAGAAAAAAAGCACCTCAAATCTACCCACGTTATGATTCGAAGGGAATGGATAGGGGGGAAAGCACTAACTAACCTAGCTTATAAGCCGTAAGCAACTTTACAAATCTTTGTGAAACACTGCGACGATGATGATATAAAAAGGAACTTGAGATTTGTTAATTACTTTATATATTTCTTAAGCTGCAGTTTCATAAAAATTGCCGGCTAATAAGCCACTGAATTCTAACATGTAACCGCAAGTGTTGCTCCAGTAATTTTAAGTTGTTTGCGAATTTCTAAATTGTATGTAAGATATAACTATTGGACTGCAGTTCCATTTCACCATCCCACATGTAATAGGATCGAGTTTAATTCCATTTCTCAGTCAACATTTTGGACAGAGAGCTGAAAATTTGCTGAAGAGGTTTGAAAAATTGTTCAGGGTTTTCCATTTATACCAAATGCTCCATCATTTATTCTCACTTTTCTTCTTCATACTATGTCCCGCACGAGAGTTTCTTGAGCGTAACATAGTCCTTCTGCAATTTAAATGATTCCTGATACTGTTAGGCAGTGAATTACAAAGCAACGATGCTGAAAGAAAGAAATGAGAGACATTGTTTCTTAAAATCATAAGATATGAGGCAGACAATCTTGAATATTTAGAAGATCCCCATATCAGAAATTAAAGAAATATCACATAACAAAGCTCAAGATCTTAAAATCGTTTCATCAATAAAACGAATAGGCACTACCAATATTTGAAGCAACTCTAGAATAAAAAAATTGCATCACTAGAAAAATGTAACTACACAAAAAACCCTATGAAAAAGTTTTTATTACTAGTTGTCTTACACTTCTATTACACCTTTGAACATTGCATTAACTAACAAAAAGAACAAAATATAAAAATAAATCAAAGAAATGAAGAGTTTACCACATCATCAAAGTTGAATCCATAAAGAGGATATCTTGATTCACACACAGCACCTTTCACTAGTACAAGAAAGGAGAGTCATGGAGATTCCTCCAATGGAGTGGAAGTGGAATAGAGAGAGCTGCTTATGCGATTGTCCATTTTCCTGCATAAAAAATTAATTATGAGCGTAAAATAAAACAACAGACATGTATTAAAAACTAAGAACCATAAATTGAGAAATTGAAAAAAAGAAGTACTCACCATAAACAATAGAAGCCAAAACTTTATATGCAGTACATCATTGAAGGAGCAAAACTTCGTTTTGAGAGGAGAAATCATTGTGATTGAATCATCGAACAACAAGATAAAATTGGTTTCATCTTCTTCTTCTCGGAGTTTCATTGGAATGATGAGGAGGGTAATAGTAGTCATAACAGTATTCAGATCAGTGAAAGATAAAGATGTTATTGCAGAATCCATGATAGACACACAAACAATTTGGACAGGAAAATCTTAGATCTGAAGAAGAAGCAAATTGAATGAGAAAATTGGTTTTATAAATGTATATTGTAGACGGCGGAAGATAAATATATAGGGTACCTTAAATTTCAGGGTCATCAAGACTTGAAAATGATAATCTAACGGATGGAGAATGTTTGAGATATCCATTGGGGGGGCAGGTATTGTTGCAGACTTGTAGTGTTTGGTTCAAGATGAAGGTGTGGCCCTTAATTAAAAAATGGCCCGAAAAAATGGCCATATAAGTGTCCCACATGTAACGAGATGGAGTTGAATTCAATTTCCAAGTTAAATTCCATAACATATATAAAGCACCTTGATTAGTGTTATTTGAAAGTAATAGTCTCAAGGGTCAGGATCATAATCCCACAGAGCTGATTCATCATGTTCTAGCGCTATTTCTAAATGCTATGTCCTGTTGGTGATAACATCCTAAAGTTTCATAGGTGTAAATCATCCAGTAAGGTTCTGCAATTAAAATGATTTCTAATGATGTTAGACTTGTTTTGCCAGGGAGAAAAAATTAACAATTTAATCAGTCTTGCATTCATACAGTACACAGAGCTGAATTACCAAATAAGAATGCTAAAAGAAAGTAACTAGAGGCAATGTTTCTTAATGTAAAGGAAATGGTAGGCAATCTTGATCCCCAAATCATAAATAACTTCAAAAATGTCTGAAATTACTCATATCATTTCATCACATAACAACCTAATCTTGAGCTCATGATCTACATCATTTCATTAATAAATTTATTGTTTTCCTTGTAGTAATTTCTCAATATGATACTCCAAGCAACAACCAGCATTCGCTGCTCTATGAGTGGTACCAAAATGAAGATTAGTAGGTGATAGATGGAATGAAATGACTGCAACAACAGTCAAAAATTAAAGTTCAACAATCGAAATTGAAACCAGGAAAGATGTCTTACTAAGTGAAAAGAAAGAAGGAATGATAGAGAACTGAGAGGGCGATACCCCATCCCTAATGATATTTACTTCAGTTTAAATTTGTTAAAATCAAGAGGAAAACACATAAAAATTTCCGGCTAATAAGCCACTAAATTATAACATGTAAACGCAAGTATTGGTCCAGTGATTTAAGTTGTTTGCGAATCTCTAAATTGTGTGCAAGAGATAACTTTTGGACTGCACTTCCATTTCACCATCCCACATGTAAAAGCATGGAGTCGAATTAAATTTCTCGGTCAAAATTTTGCACATAGAGAGCTGAAAAATTGCTGAAGAGGTTTGAAAAATTGCTCAGGGTTCCATTTATACCAAATGCTCCATCATTTACTCTCACATTCCTTCTTCATACTATGTCCAGCGCGAGAGTTTCTTGAGTGGAACGTCCGAGCAGCAATTCAAATGATTCCTGATACTGTTAGGCATTGAATTATAGTATAAAACAATGATGCTAACAGAAAGAAACAAGAGACATTGTTTCTTAAATCTTAAGATCCAGAAGCCGACAATCCAGAATATTTACCAAACCCCCATATTAGAAATAAAAGAAAAATCACATAACAACCTATATTGAAGCTCAAAATCTTACAATTGTACACCATATCAACAGATCATTTCATCTAAAAAACATAGGCACTACAAATATTTGAAGCAACTCTAGAATCAAACAATTGCATCAATAGAAAAATGTAACTACACTAGAAACCCTATGGAAAAAACAAAAAATAAAAATAAACTAAAGAAATGAAGAAATGACGACAACAAGTTGATCAAAGTTGAATCCATAGAGGCTATCTTGATCCGAACACATCACCTTTCACTAGTACAAGAAAGGAGAGTCATGGAGTTATGGAGGCTCCTCGACTTGAGTCGAAGTGCAATAGGCAGACTTGGTCATGCTATTACACATTTTCCTGCATAAAAAATAAATTATGAGCCTAAAATCAAACAATAGACAAGTAATAAAAACTAGAAATTGAAAAAATAAGTACTCACCGTAGGCAGCAGAAGCCAAAACTGCATTTGCAGCGTACAATTCAAGGAGTAAAACTTAGTTTTGAGAGGAGAAATCATTATGCTAGTGAATCGAATCATCAACAACAAGATAAAATTTGTTTCATCTTCTTCTACTGGTAGTTTCAGTTGAATGATGAGGAGAGTAATAGTAGCTATAATGGTGATCGGATCGGTGAGAGATAAAGATTTTATTAAGGAATCCATCATCGACACATAAAGAATTTGGAAAGAATTTTTTTGAGATTTGAAGAAGAAGCAAATTGAATGAGAAAATTGGTTTTACAAACGTGTAGTGTAGACGGCGGAAGACAAATATATAGAGCACCTTATGTTTTGAGAATGAACATCTAACGGATGGCAGAATGTTTGAGATTTTATCTAGAGATATCCATTTGGGGACCGTGTTGTAGACTTGTAGTTTTTGGGTCAAGCAAAAGGTATGGCCCTGAAAATGGCCCGGAAAAGTGGCCGCGCCACTACCTCGTGCATGTTGATATTTCTTCTTCTGGAAATCAGCCCTTACCCAGGCAATTTTCTCCAGGAGAGAAGCTAGTACAATATATAATTCATCATGGCCACACCATCTTGAAAGACGCTAACCTTAGATGAACATCATCCATTATGGCAACACCGTCTGGTATGGTTAAAGAGATGATGAGATTGGAAGACATTCATTGAGCATGTTTCACAAGAAGCATTACTACCAAATCTAAAGGAACTCTAAACTCTAGAAATACAAAAACTGAATAAAAGATACAATTAATTGCACTGAAAATCTTACAGAATATATTTTTTTTTACTTTGCTACTAGTTGATCCTGATTCACATAGTTGGACCCTAAGGCTCCACCTGCTATATCTGGGAGGTATAATCATCCATATACAACGGCATTCAATACCAGTGTAGAAGAGGCATAGAGATTACTCGTCTGATACTTCATCGGATCAAAGACCTGTGGATTCAATTGCCCATTTTGCTGCACACAAAAAACGAAAGTATGATTCCAACATCAAACAGCAGAGAGGTCTATAACCATAAATCCGGTAGAGATGTTAAAACAAGGGAACTATATAAAACCAACTTTTGAAGAGAACTGTTGCAGTTGTTGTTTAGATCATCATCATCAAAATCTTGGAACTTATTCTTAACTAACAACGGGAATAATGAAGATGCTGATAGACTTGTGGATACTACTACTTCCTTTTTCTTCTTGTTATTGCTGGTAATAAAATTCTCCAACCAAACACCTTACTGACTTCATTAATCAAATCTAAAGATCCCTAAGACAAGTCTGAAAATTGGCCATAGAAGAATTGCTCAGGGTTCTGCATAAATATGTAAACATGCTCCATGACTTGTTTTCAAGTCACCTGTTACTGTCTTGCTGACATCCAAAAGATTCTTGGTATACCAGCTGAAATAATCGGTTTCTCAGGAACCATCACCATTCACTCCTATTTTTACTCAATCTCTTGTGCTGTACTTGTGAACTCTGTTACTGAAGACTTGTTTCCTCAAATGATTCCCGATGAATGTCAGACTTGTTAAGTCAAGGAGAAAAATCTAATCAAACAACAGACTCTTAGGCAGTTATTCTATACTAATCAATACATAAAAGCATAAGCAAACAAGACGCATCTTGTGTCCCTACACACGAAACTGAATTACAAAACAAGGATGCTTAAAGAATGAAATTAGATCGGAAGGTGAAGGCAGGAAATCTTGATCACAACATCATTAAAAACTGAGTAAATAACTTACAATCTTTCCAGAATTCTACATATCAGAATCCAAATTTACGAAAAGGAGATGAACAAATTGCTCTTCAAAGTTCAAACTCAAAAGAATACCTTTGACTAGTTCTGAGTCGAGTGCCAAAAGTGTGAACGATGCAATACTCTCTACAAGTTAATATAAATCTAAAGGACCAAAGAAGAATCCATTATTGTGACCAGAACATAGTTTTCATTCAGTGTTCTTAATACTATGCCTTGTTCCTGACATCAAAAAATTTCTAGGTTGAGGTAATCTAGCAAAGAGTTTACCTTCCTTGGATAAAACAAAATAATCCTGCGCAAGAAAAAAACATTGACGAGCCTAAAATCAAACAGTAGAGGAGAAATCATTGTGCTAGTGAATCAAATAAAGGGTTTCATCTTCTTCATCTACTGGCAGTTTCAGAGGAATGATGATAGTAAGAGTAAGACTATGCTAACATTAGGAAGAGATGATGAATTTCAACAAGAATCCATCATTCTGGACTGAAATTTTCTGAGATTTAGAATAAGAAAGAAGAAAAATGAACAAAGAGAATGTTAAAATGAAGGTAGACAAGTGGATTTAAAATTTTCTTTTGAATTTTAGACTATATCACTTCTCCTATGTTCTGGGTGTCTTTCCATCCATCTTACCATACTGTAAATGAAGGTAGACAAGGTTATATGTGTAGTAGTTGACCAAGCTCAAAAGGATTGAATAAGCAGTTCTGTACCGTGATGGAGTGCAACAAGTGAGACAAATCAGAGATATTTGTTCTAACATTGGTAGATATTTGTCTACTGATATTATATCCCCACTTTTTAGCTCTGATATTATGGACCCTGGTCTCATTTCATTTCATACCCATCACTAATGATATCAACCAAGGGTGCTTACTGATACAAATAGCCATCACTCAACTTACGTCTAATAATACTAAGAACAACAAGTTTTCTACCTCTGATTTAAGTTGTTTGCAAAATTCACAATTAAAACTGCAGTTAGGCTACCTCTACAACTCACTAATATTATATTAAAGATAAAGATAATTTATGGGATCCAATTACATGCATTATAAAATTAGATTAACATTCATTCTACTATAGAGTTTAAAGAGTACTACACACATAATTCCACTTGAGATATGGCCGATTAATTAACAACATTAACTTGCTTAGTTTAGTAATTAACAAAACATACTAATTAGCTATAGCTAGGAAGCAAGGGTTCCTTAAGAGAAGACATACTAGTTGTTTCTTCGCCTAAATGCAGCTTCTATTTTCTTGAACCTCCTCCTCCCCATAAGCAAATCCTTCTTGCTACAACATCAAATTAACAAACAACTTCCTCATTCTTGATTCCCACTCACAGATCCTTGATCAAGTACCAGCAGTACTGGATATTTGGCCGGAGCATGATAAATCACCCTCAATTTGAATTCCTCAACACTTTTTCTGTTATACATTTCACGTGTAAGGTCTTCCATCAATGTTGTTTGTGCTACCGTGACGCTCTGTATAAGCAACTTATCTTTGCATTGCATATCTTTCTGTGCCTGTGGTGCTTCCATGGTTATTGTAACTTCACATGTTGTTCGGGGCGATAGAACTCCTATGTTTGGACGAGCACAACATTTCTTCGCATTCGTTGTTTTAACCTTGAAAGCAACATATTCATTGGTTTTGTTGGTTAATTGCAGACAACATGAACTCCGCTTTTTCAATTCGAACGGGAAATTGAGCTCTGTGGGTTGAATGTTTAAGAGATGATCATATCCTCTAGTCTTACTCATAATTTTAAGAAGATTAAACTAAATGCAAGCAAGAATTCAATTGACGACAATTAACACTTTCTGGTGCACCCAACCAACTATGAAAACCAACAGATTTAACTGTATCCACATTGATATTTCTTCAAGTTCGGAGATGTTGTGAAGTTGTTCTATAGTATGAAAATCAAGTGAAGAAGACTAAACAATTAGGTATGCCGTGAATTAGTTTCGAGATGATGATGTGAATAGATCTATATCTCCGGCATAAATCTGTATGTGGTAGAGGAAGCAGAAGACAAACCAATGTTGAGATTAGTGGTAGATGAATGAAATATTTGAAGAATTAATCCATACTGAGAAAAAAATTGAAAAAATTCAGAGGAATGATGATAGTAGGAGTGAGGTTGATGCTAACGTTATGGAGAGATGACGAAAATCTATAATAATCCATTATTTTCCAGGAATCTGGACTGAAATTTCTGAGATCTGAAAAAGAAAGATTGAAAATGAACAACAAAAGAGAAAGTAGACGGTGGCTGAAGATGTGTTTTACTAACATAAGGGTCCCAAATGCTTTAGGGAAGTACATATAAGGTGAAGTAAATAAATAATCCAACGGTTGGAAATTTTTGAGATTTGACTAACATATCCTTGTAGTGTTTGGTTCCTGGTTAAAAAATGAGCTCAAATGGTGACTTTGCCCAAGTGGATGCATTGCATTTCACTAGTGTATTATAATTTGTATAATGACCCAAAATCATGAATGAAACCAATAGATTTTGATTGCACCTTGAGTTTTATAGAATGATACACATTGTTGAGCCACAACACTTATTATAGAGATAAAGCTAAGATATGCTTGCCTCAGGTGTAATTAGAATAAAGGAAATATTTTTATGGAATGGCGTTTTCTGTAAAAAGAATGAATGAAATATTTTTATGGGCCTTCGATTGCTAAATTTAGGAAATACTGGATTGTTACATCTAATAGCAGCATTTTCCTGTTCCATGACCATCTTAAGCAACCAAAAGGATACCTCGTTTATTAAGCTCTCATTAATCGTCTGTCATAAGCAAAAGCTAGCATAAGACCATGAGGAAAGAGTCTATATCTAGGGAACTATAGTAGACATCACCACTTTCATACTACTGGGTACACCAGCTGCAGATTAATATCTAAGAATCAAGTCAAGAGTGCCATACCCATCACTGATGATATCAAAAGCTTACTGATATTCATTTCAGTTTAAGCTAAAAACAAGAGGAACATCCAAACATAATTCAAAACACTAAGTCTTCTACTTGTGATTAAGTTGTTTGCAAAGTTCACAAACAAAAGAGGTACAAGCAATTACATTTAGACTGCAATTCCGCTGCCCCCATCTCCCTATGCACCTCCAGTTTTATAGTGCCCATCCCAAATGTAACAGCACCAAGATTCGCCAGTTAAATTTTATTAATGGATGAGATAATTATTATATCCGTGATGATATCTTCTGTAGAGCCTTATAGTGTTTGGTTAAAGCTGAAGGTTTGAAAAATGGCCCGGAAATAATCTAATAGTCTTAGGGGTTCAATAACTAGTTGAGACTAAGTCTTATGGGCTAGATTGGAGGTGCTAGATTAGCACATAAGTGTTACAATTCAAAAAAAAAGTGTGACAAAAAAGTTAACACTAGTTCTCTTTCCTACCAGTTGCTAGCTTATGAACTAGTATGCTAGATTGATGCGCAGAATGATTCAGCGCAAAAGAAAAGTAACTTTCGCGGAAGGAAACAGCGCTAAGGAGAATATTCCAAGCATCTGCACGGAATAGTCCAACGCAAACTTTTTGCGCGGAATAGAAACGCGTTGTATCAATAATCAACTGACTGTGTTGATATAAAACAATATTTTAATATTTTATCAATCATCATTTTAATATCAATCATCATTTTAATATCAATATTTTAATATCAATCATCATTTTAACATCAATATTTTAATATCAATCATCATTTTAGTATCAATCATCATTTTAACATCAATATTTTAATATCAATCATCATTTTAATATCAATATTTTAATATCAATTATCATTTTACTTCATTGTTTTACTATAATCGCCTAAGTCTTTGCGCTGAATGATACAGCGCGACTGACTGTGTTGACTGGCCAAGCGTTGGACTGTTCCGCGAAAGGAAGTTGCGCGGAATGGTTCAGCTCAATGCGCTGTTTTGATTCAGCGACTAGTATGCTAGAATAGCACTCCCATAAGACTTATGCGATTTTTCTTGGTGCTAATCTAGGTGCTAGACTAGCACCCCATAAGACTTAGTCTGATGACCAGTAAATGTTAAATTGCAAAAGTGGTTGCATAGGTGGTATACCTTGGCACGTCCTACATAGGAACTATGATAAGTCACTTACAATTCGCAGACGACACGTTATTGTTTCTTCAAAATTCGCCCAGTAAAGTTATGCATCTTAGAAACATTCTCTTGTGGTTTGAAATTATATCTGGTTTAAAGGTAAACTTCAAGAAGACGGCTTTAATTCTAGTGGGGGAGGTTTCACAAATTGATTCTTATGCCTTGTCTTTTGGTTGCAAGGTTGAACAACTCCCTATTTCCTATGTAGGTTTGCCTTTAGGGGACAAGTATATGTCCAAGGAAAAGTGGGATATAGTGTTGGAGAGAATAGAGGCTAGGTTGACTATATGCTCATCTATTTTTGTTTCTCGAGGAGGTAAGCTTATCCTAATTCATGCGGCTCTACAAGCTTTGCCGGTGTACTTTATGTCGTTATTCATATCCCCTATTTCCGTTATTAGGAAGATGGAGAAGCTATTCAGAAATTTCTTGTGGAATGATATGGAGGATAAACATAAAACTCATCATGTTAGATGGGAGGTGGTGAACTGTGAGAAGGAATGTGGTGGATTAGGAATTTAGAAGATTAAATCTCTTAACATAGCCTTGATTATGAAATGGTTGTGGAGGTTTGGGTATGAAAAAACATCCCTGTGGAGGATTATCGTTGCTGAAAAATATGGGGAAGATATTTTAGGGTGGTACACTAAAAAACCTGGGGAAGATATTTAACGAAACTAGTATTTGGAAAGGGATTGCAAGGTTTAATGAACTTTTCAAATCCAATTGTCATATGTAGGTGGTGATGGGGTTGGGACAAGTTTTTGGAACGACAAATGTTGTGTACGCTGTGCTTGAAAGATCTTTTCCCCTCTTCTTTTGTAGTTTCAGAAGAAAAAGATGCTACAGTCGCTCAACTAAGGTACGTTAATAATGATGTTGTGGAGTAGAACTTGGGCATCACGAGAAGAGTGGCCTGGAAAAAAGTGTGCAGGGATAAAGACAAAGGAGGACTTGGCATTCGGGACTTAATAACTTTTTCGACTCTCTTTTATGTAAGTGGCTGTGGAGATATTCTGTGGAACAAGATGCGAAGTGGAGAATGCTGATCAAAGAGAAGTATGGTGCTGCTTTTTTTGGATGGTGTTTATGGTATAAAATTGCCTCTGCCAAATTTAGTAAATTCGATGGTGGGGAGACTGTTATAAACCCTTAAACAAATGTGCTGCACGTGAGCACTTTTGATTCGAGATATCAATCTGTACAACTCTGGCCTAAACCAAGAAGATGGCCATTCCAGATTTGCTTCGGTTACAAAGTTGAGGATAAGGGTTGATATGGGGAGGATAGCGAACAAGGGTGATGAGACCAGAGAGTTCTGCCTAGGTAGTAAATTGACTTGTATCAGAAGTGTAGAAGCTTGCGAAAGCTTGCTAGTGATGGAATCTTTTGAGAGAGCTTGCAAAGTTGCTATCTGATAGTGTTGTATTTTGCCTGACCAAGACTTGTTTGTTTTGGAAGAATAGGTGAAACCTATTTATTCAAGTGAGATTGAACATACCCTGACCTCATTAAGGAATTGAGTAAATGTGCCAATTAAAACAGAGGAGGTGGAAACCGTTGGATTTATGGTGAAAAACGTTTTCACCATAAATTTCCTTATTTAATTGACCGTATTCTTTCCTTACACGCCTTGATTTATTGCGAGCGTAGTGTACCCTGCACACTGTGACCGCCAAACCAAAACCCCAAGAAAGCATCCCCCAGTTTGTCTTCCTGTCTCGAGAGTTGGGCGCAAGTGGCAATGCCAAAGTTTCTAGTGAAGCGTTGCGGCATGTCCCAATGGCATGTGCGGGATGTCTCGACCGCAAGTTGTACTTTGAGTGCGGATGGCAATGCCAAAGTCGCTTGGTGGAGCATTTGTCATGTTCCAATGGCATGTGCGGAATTCCTTGGCCGCGAGTTGCACTTTGAGTGCGAACGTCAATGCCAAAGTCGCTAGTGGAGCATGTGTGGCATATTCCAATGGAATGTGCAGAATGCCTTGGAAATTGGCTAGCAGGTTGGGGATAAAAGTGGCTATTGGTTGCATGTTGGCATGTGACAATGGCACGCGCGGGCGCTACAATGGTATAGCGTCTTTGGAATGGGAATTGGCTAGTGGTTACGTGTTGGCATGTGCCAATGGCACGCACGACCACTTTGGCCAAGTCACTGGCGCTATAATGGCATAGCGGGTTTGGAATGGGAATTGGCTAGTGGTTGCGTGTTGGAATGTGACAATGGCAAGCACGGCCACTTTGGCCAAGTCGGGGGAGCTACAATGGTATATCGGCTTGAAAATAGAAATTGGCTAGTGATGCGTGTTGGCATGTGCCAATGGCACGCACGGCCAATTTGACCTAGTTGCATGGTTTGCAAGCCTAGGGCGCTATTTTTGGCATGTGCCAAATGGTATAGAGGCTTGGAAATTGTCTAGTGGTGCGTGTCGGCATGTGCCAATGGCACGCACGGGCAAGTTGACCTAGTTGCACGATTTGCAAGCCTGGGGCGCTGTTTTTGGAATGTGCCAAATGGTATAGCGACTTAGAAAACGGCTATTGGTGCGTGTTGGCATGTGCTAATGGCATGCACGGCCAAGTTGACCTATTGTACGGTTTGCAAGCCTAGGGCGCTATTTTTGGCATGTTCCAAATGGTATAGCGGCTTAGAAATTGGCTAGTGGTGCGTGTTGGCATGTGCCAATGGCACATGCCGGCCAAGTTTGCCTAGTTGCACGGTTTGCAAGCCTAGGGTGCTATTTTTTTGCATGTGCCAAATGGTATAGCGGCTTAGAAATTGGCTAGTGGTGCGTGTTGGCATGTGCCAATGGCACGCACGGCCAAGTTGACCTTGTTGCACGGTTTGCAAGCCTAGGGCGCTATTTTTGGCATGTGCGACATGGTATAGCGGCATAGAAATTGGCTAGTGGTGCATGTTGGCATGTGCCAATGGAACATACGGCCAAGTTGACCTTGTTGCACGGTTTGTAAGCCTAGGGCACTATTTTTGGCATGTACCACATGGTATAGCGGCTTAGAAATTGGCTAGTGGTGCATGTTGGCATGTGCCAATGGAACGCACGGCCAAGTTGACCTAGTTGCACGGTTTGCAAGCCTAGGGAGCTATTTTTGTCATGTGCCAAATGGTATAGCGGTGTAGAAACTGGCTAGTGGTGCATGTTGGCATGTGCCAATGGCACGCACGGCCAAGTTGACCTAGTTGCACGATTTGCAAGACTAGGGCGCTATTTTTGGCATGTGATAAACGGTATAGAAGCTTAGAAATTTGCTAGTGGTGCGTGTTGGCATGTGCCAATGGCACGTACGGCCAAGTTGACATAGTTGCACGGTTTGCAAGCCTAGGGAGATATTTTTGGCATGTGCCAAACGATATAGCAGCTTAGTTTGGCATGGTTGCCTGTGGGTGCAGTATGTGGTTTGTTTTTGGCGTCGTTGCCATGGTGCGCAGTATGTGGTTTGGTTTTGGCGTCGTTTCCATGGTGCGCAGTATGCGGCTTGGTTTTGGCGTCGTTGCCTTGGTGCGCAGTATGCGTCTTGGTTTTGGCGTCGTTGCCATGGTGCGCTGTATGCGGCTTGGTTTTGGCGTCGTTTCCATGGTTCGAAGTATGCGGATTGGTTTTGGCATCGTTGCCATGGTGCGCAGTATGCGGCTTGGTTTTGGCATTGTTTCCATGGTGCACAGTATGCGGCTTGGTTTTGGCGTCGTTGCCATGGTGCGCTGTATGCAGCTTGGTTTTGGCGTCGTTGCCATGGTGCGCTGTATGCGGCTTGGTTTTGGCGTCGTTGCCATGGTGAGAAGTATGCGGCTTGGTTTTGACATCGTTGCCATGGTGCGCAGTATGCGGCTTGGTTTTGGCGTCGTTTCCATGGTGCGCATTATGCGGCTTGGTTTTGGCGTCGTTGCCATAGTGCACTGTATGCAGCTTGGTTTTGGCGTTGATTCCATGATGCGCATTATGCAGCTTGGTTTTGGCATCATTTCCATGGTGCGCAGTATGCTGCTTGGTTTTGGAATTAGGGTTCTGTGTCGAAAACTCTAATATGGTATTTTGAAAAAAATACCCCCATTAATCATTGGCACCTGAATTAAATGCTCTTAGTTAATGTGTTGCTGGTAACACCAGGTTATGGGGTTTTACGATTTTACCCCTTATCTAAAATCCACCATCGACATTAAGTCCCCTGCTTAGCTTGGAATAGGAGCTTTGTTCCCAGGTAAGCATAAGATGGTGCAAGACAAGATCTAAAAGAGAAACGTGATGTTTATCTGACCTTTTTTCCGAGATGCGAACTGGATTCGGAATCCTCGTCCTTGGCATTTTTGCATGGAGTGGGAGGTTGGCACAATTTGGTGAAAATGGAAGGCTGTGAAGCATTGAGCAGCTGGCGTGAGTTGTGAAACTGAGCGTACTGGCTGGTGGGGCCGGTGGGAAATAGACGTGATAGCTGGTGCGACTTGGGAGACATTGACAGGTCGGCGCGATTGGTAGGACCGGCACAAAAGGAACATGCTAGCTTGGGCGGTACTGGCGCAAGGTTGAGATGCTGGTGTGGTGAGACCGGCGCAAAGTGAGCGCTCTTGGGAGGTATTAGCGTCGTTGATGGGGCTTGAGCGGTCGTTGGGAAGTTGGTCGCCATTGTGGGCCCAAACTTCCTTTACACGCGCGGCTTTGGGAGAAAAGGAATCCTTCCATATTGTGGAAACCGCTCGCATATATATACATGAAGTCTTTTCTTTTATCTTGCGCTTAGTTCCTTCCTTCTTCCTTGCAAGCGGTAAAGTGATAAAGGAGAAACCGGCTATCCAGGTGTGTCTTCTAATACTTATCTTGTTTCCCTTTGTAGGTGTAAACCCTAGCAGTAGGTGTTTTTTATTTTATAAATCTTGCATTGATATCGCGCACACGATTGGTTGGCGTGCTTCTTGTAGAGAATATTTTATATATATGATTTGATTCCATAGAAAATACTGCATATATGATTTTGAACCCGCAGAGAATGCTGCACGCATAAATTTGAACCCGAAGAAAGATTCCGTATATGTATTTGAACCCGAGAAATATACTCCGCATGTAATTTCGAACCTGAAGTAGGATACCGTATATGCACTTGAACACGAGAAATACTGTACATGAATCCCGAAGAAAAATACTGCATACGTGCTTCATATGAACCCGAAAGAATTATTGTATATGAATCCCGAAGAAGAATACTGTATATGTGCTTCATATGAACCCGAAAGAATTACTGTATATGAATCCCGAAGAAGAATATTGTATATGTTTTTCATATAAACCCGAAAGAATTACTGCATATGAATCCCGGAGAAGAATACTGTATATATGTTCTTCATATAAACCCGAAAGAATCACTGTATATGAATCCCGAAGAAGAATACTGTATATGCTCTTGAACCCAGAAAATATACTACACATATAATTTTGAACCCGAAGTAGGATCCTGCATATGTATTTCAAAACCATAGAAAATACTATTCTCCCATGTGTCAGGGATTTTTCTCTTGTCGAGCGCGGTTATGTGCTTGGTAGATCATTTCATAATTTCCATGTTTGGTTTTGCGCAGATATCTTGTTGCTAAGCAAGAAAAACCGATAAGATGTTACCTGAACAAGGCTCCGTTTCGTCGAAAGATGTAGATAGTTCGAAACCAAACATAGATGATGAGTTCTTTACCAAACCCCTCGCTACTGCTCGGATAATTCATCCAGATTTTGTGCCACTTTTATTGACTGGTGGTGAAGATGAAAATAAAACCCGTTCAATCCGGCCGGAGCACATTATACGGCTTTGTCTTCATAAAGGATTGTACGCCTCTTCCAGTATCGATTTCAGAATGTGTCAAATCCCATTGTGTTCCTTTGATGTGTGGGTTGAGTTTATGGTGAATAAGGAGCATATAAGTTCCAACTTGACTCGAGCACAGATCATTGATGCTGTTAGAGCTTCAGCAAGTCTCCAGGTTAGGAAAGATGTTCCGGGCTTGGTTGCTTTCCTCTCTAGGTGGTGTTCGGAGACTCACACGATTATTTGTAGATGGGGTGAAATAACTTTCTCCTTGGAGAGTGTGGCTATATTTCAGAATCTTCCAGTGATCGGGAATCATAACATCCAATTGTCAGAAGATGAGAAGAAGATGCGAGATGACCTTGCTGCTAAGTTGGGAGACTTTGCCCGAAAAGACTCTTCTGCGAAGTCAAAAAATCCTACCCGGAAAGAAGACGAAAGGTGCATTTATAGCTGGTGTATATCTCAGTGGTTTTCGGAAGATATGGAGGCTAAACAGAAGAGCAGCGATCTCCACGTTGCAGCATTTTTGGCTCTCTGGTTGTCTAGAGACATCCTTGACGACGGTTACGACAAGAAGGAGATAAGGTCAGAGATGTTACCAATTGCTGTGAAATTGGAGAAAGGTGAAGTTCTCCACATTGGCAAGATATTCCTTGGCTCCTTGTATGCGCATCTAGATTAATTAGTGACGAATGTACGAGTTTCGAATGGTTTCATGAAACTGGATTCGTATGTGAACGTCGTTTTTCTGCAAGCGTGGCTATGGGATCATTTTGAAAATTATGCTCCAAAGACATTGCCTACGATTCCTGCAAGTTGGGGTGGCTCTCAAATTCTTCGATGGGCGAATAAGCGTCCAACAGTTGGTGTGAGCTTGGATAGCCTTCTTGATAAATCACACGAGATCAATTTTCGCCCGTGGGAGCTAGTTCATAGGTCCGCGACTCAAATATATACTTTTTCTTCTGCTCTGGATGTGATTTTGTCTTCATATGACGACTTGAGCATTGGTGAAAACTTGTTTATTCAAAGTTGCATCCCCGGTCACATGCAGTTTTTCTTTAAAGGGTCTTTCCAGATTGTTGAGTATAATATTGATCGCGCGGCTCGTCACATGGGTTTCAATCAGGGGGTGCCCCTTGCTTGTCGGTCGGAGCTTCCTAAGAATTCATTGAGTGCTTCCCTCGATGCCAGTGCCCTTGGGCCAGTTATCCGTCTTCCTTTCTTTCGACCGGAAAGAGCACCCTTGATGACCTTTAGTTACAATGAGTTCTGGTGTCGTGAGCGTCTCATGATTCCCAAGTTTGTGGATGACACGGTGGAGAATGTTCGTTTTAAGACTTTCCATGAAGTTTTGAAGAAGTACCCAATGTTGAGAGATTTCAAGCGAAAGTCATCTGGAAATTATGAAAGTCCCCAAGTGAAAGAGAAGAGGATAAAAAACCATGTTGGTGGATTTCAGACGGCTTCAAAGGATCCTCCTGCAACCCTTGTATCTTTCAGTTCTTCCAATAACCAGGTATGTGTCGCCTTTTTGCTGGTCTGTTTCCAAATGTGTGAATTTCTGCTGAAGGTATGTGTCTCATTTCTTCCAGGGCTTTGGTAGTGTTAATGCTTTTGCTGCTCTTTCTCGCTGTCGGGAGACGATAACTCCTTTGAGTAATTCTGACGGTAATGAGCCTTCTCACAACGGTGATGCACCGGAGATATAAGAAAGTTTGTCAGAGAAAGAAGAAAGTTCGGAAAGTTAAGGTGATTCTTCCGATAGCAGCGTTGGATCTCTTTCGGAAAGTGGATCGGTAGGTTTCGCGCCTCTTTTTCTTCCTCCTCCCTTTGAAAACGTCTAACTCAAATCTTGCAGGAGGAATCTGACTCAGGATATGGATCTAAGGTGGAGGCACATGAAGGCTTGCCCTTGGTGACAACAACCGTCAGTGATGACCTGAAGATGGAAGTTGAAAATACGCCTGTAGCGACTGTGACCGCTGATGATAGCTTGGATATGGAATTTGATCAATCACAAAGCATGAATGCATCTCGACCGGGAAATGATTCTCTGGTTGCTGGCACAGATGCGGAAGGGAACCCTTCGCATATTGCGGATCTGGTTGCAGGCGCCATTTTCGATCCTCCGTACTTGGTTCATTACCCAAGTCACTTGATGGTCGGCGGTTTCAGAGTGCTGGCCAAATATGAGGCATTGTATACCAAAATATGGAAGAAGTATGGACACATGGATACGACCAGGAAGGTCACTAGTCGTATTGCGTTTGTTAAACGGGTGGAAGAAGCTTTATCCTCTATTAAGGATATGTGCGGGGTGACTGGCTACACCGTTTCTGAAGACGCCATTGCTAATTGGGAACATCACCGCGATGTGTATGTGGAGAAGGAATTCAATGCTTCGTGGCTCATCAAAAATCTTGCTGAGATTCAGAAATTAAAGGATACAGTAGTCGAAATCCCTTATGCGGAGGAGATCACACGACAAGAAATGGAAGTTGAGGAGTTGTCCAAGGTGTTTGCTATGAAGAGAGTAGTTATTGAAGATGCGAAGGACCGTCTTGCTAAGAAGAGAAAACCACTGCTGGACAACTTCCCTTGAATGTTTCTCCTTTATATTCCTTTTTGTTTACTTCGACGAACACTTTGGGTGCTTGATTTCGGAGTCTGACTGATTTTGGTAGTTGGTTGATGTTTTTTGATATGTTGGATTATTTTCTGGGATGAATGGTTTTAATATATAACTTTGATTATGAATTGCGAAGGAAATATTGTTTTTATGAAAGTGTGTGTTTATAGGTTTTGCCGTGAGCAATCCCCTTTTTCATGTAAAAGGAGGTTTTGCTGGTAGGATTGCCATCAAGTCTTCAATTGCTGATAGCATATTCAACGGCTTTGCTAGTAGGATTTCCAGCAAGTCTTCAATCGCTAGTAGGAGCGGCTTTGCAGGTAGGACTGCTAGCAAGTCCCCAAATCGCTGGTAGCATCTTCAGCGAGTCCCCAGTTTTCCCGTATAGTTTTTACAACTGGTAACTGGGTTGAGTTTTAGATACCCAAAACCGTGTGCCTGCTTCTGCCATCTTGATGCTTGTATCGAGGAATGAGATCGATTTCTGAAAGCAGATATTGTAACCGAGAGATTGAAACTCCCGCTGTGGTCGCCAATTCTTTATGTGATAAAATTGCCTCTGTAGAATTTGTAAATTCGATGGTGGAGAGACTGGTTTAAACCCTTAAACAAATGTGCTGCACGTGAGCACATTTGATTCGAGATATCAATCTGTACAACTCTGGCCTAAACCAAGAAGATGGCGATTATAGATTTGCTTCAGTCACAAAGTGGAGGAGAATGGTTGATTTGGGGAGGACAGCGAAGAAGGGTGATGAGACCAGAGAGTTCTGGATAGGTAGTATCTCGACTTATATCGGAAGTGTTGAAGCTTTCGGAAGCTTGCTAGTGATGGAAGATTTTGAGAGAGCTTGCAAAGTTGCTATCTGATAGTGTTGTATTTTTCCAGACCAAGACTTGTGTGTTTTGGAAGAATAGATGAAACCTATTTATACAAGTGAGATTTAAAGTACCCTGGCCTCATTAATGAATTGAGTAAATGTGCCAATTAAAACAGGGGAGGTGGAAACCATTGGCTTTATGGTGAAAACCTTTTCAATATAAATTTCCTTATTTAATTGACCGTATTCATTCCTTGCACGCATTGCTTTATTGCGAGCGTAGTGTACACTGCACGCTGTGACCGCCAAACCAAAACCCCAAGAAAGTATCCCCCAAGTGGCAATACCTAAGTTGCTAGTGAAGCGTTGCGGCATGTGCCAATGGCATTTGCGGGATGTCTCGACCGCAAGTTGTACTCTGAGTGCGGATGGAAATGCCAAATTTGCTTGGTGGAGCATTTTGCATATGCCAATTGCATGTGCGGAATGCCTTGGCCGCGAGTTGCACTTTGAGTGCGAATGGCAATGCCAAATTCGCTAGCGGAGCATGTGCGCAATTCCTTGGAAATTGGCTAGCAGGTTGGGGATAAAAGTGGCTAGTGGTTGCGTGTTGGCATGTGCCAATGGCACGCGCGGGAACTATAATGGTATAGCGGCTTTGAAAAGGGAATTGGCTAGTGGTTACGTGTTGGCATGTTCCAATGGCATGCACGGCCACTTTGGCCAAGTCGCGGGCGCTATAATGGCATAGGGGCTTTGGAATAGAATTGGCTATTAGTTGCTTGTTGTCATGTGATAATGGACGCACGTTCACTTTGGCCAAGTCGTGGGCGGTACAATGGTATAGCGGCTTGAAAATAGAAATTGGCTAGTGATGCGTGTAGGCATGTGCCAATGGCACGCACGGCCAAGTTAACATAGTTGCATGGTTTGAAAGACTAGGGCGCTATTTTTGGCATGTGCCAAATGGTATAGCGGCTTAGAAATTGTCTAGTGGTACGTGTTGGCATGTTCCAATGGCACGCACGACCAAGTTGACCTAGTTGCACGGTTTGCAAGCCTGGGCGCTATTTTTTGCATGTGCCAAATGGTATAGCGTATTAGAAATTGGCTATTGGTGCGTGTTGGCATGTGCCAATGGCACGTACGGCCAAGTTGACCTAGTTGCACGGTTTGCAATTCTAGGGCACTATTTTTGGCATGTGCCAAATGGTATAGCGGCTTAGAAATTGGATAGTGGTGCGTGTTGGCATGTTCCAATGGCTAGCACGGCCAAGTAGACCTAGTTGCACGGTTTGCAAGCCTAGGGCGCTATTTTTTGGCATGTGCCAAATGGTATAGCGGCTTAGAAATTGGCTAGTGGTGCGTGTTGGCATCTTCCAATGGCACGCATGGCCAAGTTGACCTAGTTGCACGGTTTGCAACCCTAGGGCGCTATTTTTGGCATGTGCCAAACGGTATAGCGGCTTAGAAATTTGCTAGTGGTGCGTGTTGGCATGTGCCAATGGCACGCACGGCTAAGTTGACCTAGTTACATGGTTTGCAAGACTAGGGCGCTATTTTTGGCATGTTCCAAATGGTATGGCGACTTAGTTTGGCATGGTTGCCTGTGGGTCCAGTATGTGGTTTGGTTTTGGCGTCGTTGCCATGGTGCGCAGTATGTGACTTGGTTTTGGCGTCGTTGTCATGGTGCGCATTATGCGGCTTGGTTTTGGCGTCGTTTCCATGGTGCGCAGTATGCGGCTTGGTTTTGGCGTCGTTGCCATGGTGCGCTGTATGCAGCTTTTTTTTGGCGTTGTTTCCATGATGCGCATTATACGGCTTGGTTTTGGCATCGTTGCCATGGTGCGCAGTACGCGGCTTGGTTTTGGAATTAGGGTTCTGTGTCGAAATCCCTAATCTGGTATTTTGAAAAAAATACCCCCATTAATTATTGACACCTGAATTAAATGCTCTTAGTTAATGTGTTGCTGGTAACACTAGGTCATGGGGTTTTATGATTTTACCCCTTATCTAAAATCCACCACCGACAGATGGGATACCAAAATTCCAAAACTTTCTTATGGGAATAGAATATGGAGGGCTCTGCAATAGAATGTCAAAGTTCAAGGAAGGGATTATCTACAAAGTTGCAAAGGAAACAAAACTCTCTTTTGGAAAGACCATTTGCTGGATGATGAGACCTTACAAGTCATTTATCCCAACCTTTTCAAAGTTTTCAAAAAAAAACATCATACTATGAGACAGTTTTACTCTTTAGATGGGAACGGTCAAGTTAATTGGAATCTGGACTTGAGGAGGAGGTTGGCTGATATTGAAATTACGGAAGCATCAAACCTGACTAATCAGCTTCAACTTTACAACCCCACAATAGAAGAAGTCACTAGGAACTGGAAACGTACAAAGGACGGCATCTTCACGACTAGTACATCATAATTCCATATTAACACAAGACAATATAGCTACAAGAGGAGTCGAAACCATCAACCGTTTGCTTATTCACTGCAAGGTTGCAGCTGAGATATGGACTACTTTTTTTTTGTTAGTATTGAGATCGGCTGGGTTCAATATGGAGATATAAAGGACCTCTACAAGGGATTTAACAGGAAATTATTTTCTGATAATGGAAACTACATGTGGGATGTTTTACCATATGCAATTTGTTGGACCTTGTGGAAAGACAATAACAGCCGGATGTTCTGCGAAGATGAAAGGGAGAAAGATGTCCAGAGTATTATTTTAGACATAAAAGCTATCATTTTGTACTGGTCTTTTTCTTCTCAAGATCTCGGTTCGAAGAACTAGTCTTCAAATGGGAAGAAACAGGTAGCAAATAGTTTCGTTTGAACTGTTTTAAAGCAGTTTCTGTCATGTAATTCTTTCGTTCTTTCTACCTTTGTATAAAAATTATATCATTTTGTTAATCAAAAAAAAAAAATTGCTAAAAACAAGCCCAATACATAATTCAAATCAGCAAGTCTTCTACTTATGATTAAGTTGTTTGCAAAGTTCACAAATAAAAGAGGCACAATCAATTACATTTATACTGCAATTCCGCTACCTCCATCTCCCTATGCACCTCCAGTTGCACAATGCCCATCCCATATGTAACAGCATCAAGTTGAATATATTCGCCAGTTAAATTTTTGCACTCACAGCCCTTTGATCAGTGTAATCGAAAGTAATACATAGTTTAACAAGTCATGATTAGAACCCTACTGAGGTCTGAAAATTTTTGCTAAGGTTTGAAAGCCTGCTCAGGGTTTCACCACATCAATCCCTACACATGCTCCAACATTTGTCCTCACGCTCCCCGGTGCTACGGTGCCCCAAAGTTTCTTGAGTGTAACGTCGTTACTTAAGGTCCTGCAAACAGCATACCATTGGACAATTATTTTAAGCTAATCACTACATATAAACACAAGGAAATGAGCACCATCTTGAGTTTCTACATGGAAATCAAATAAAAAGACATCTGTAGTGATTGCTTTCAATTCAATTTGTATTACAAATCCAAAGGTAGTAACCAGAGAGATCTAAGATTTAAGTTCTAGCTAGAGGAGATATATCAAAGCAGTAAGTTTCTAGATGAATTATCAACTGTTTTTGGACAATTAGAAGAATCCTATTCAAGGTTCAATATTGATTATTGCTAAACCTTTATGGATAATTCAAATGTCTTTCAATCAAGAAACAAAAGAACAAGTTTTGGTTGATTCTATATCATCAACATCAGGTTTTGATCAACGTGATTCTATATCCCTACCTCTGGTAGACTTGTAATTTGTACATTCCTTCTCTGAATATATCTCTCTTTCAATCAAAAAAAAAAATCATCAACATCAGGTTTTGATCAACGTGAGTTCTTTGAAAGCTGTTATAATTTATAGAAAAATCATTCACACAAATACAAATGTAAATTAAAAATTAAATTACCATAAGCAATTTGAATTACCATAATCTATAGAAAAAATGCAAATCCAATATGCAAATAATTCACACACAGATGAATTGTAAGAACATCCAACAACTGTAGCATTCAAATGCAAATTCTTCACACATGGTCACGTCAATAAATTTCTACTTTTACTAACACTATTACCACTTGTCTCATTCATTGTTCATTATTTGTCAGCATTGACCCATAGATTGTTGGTGCTGAACTAGTAGCAGGTTCGAGTTGAAGGGTTGTCCGAATCCACATCTGAAAAAACTGGGAAATTTTGACTTTTTTTTCAGTTTTGTATAGGTCCTGAAAAACAGAAAAAAAAAAAAAAAAAACTAAAGATTGATGCATGTAAAAATTCCTTTTGCTTATTCACTCTTTTGTAAGTAGTAATTTTCTTAAAGAAAATAAGTTCTGATACTGAAGTATAGCCAAAATAAGAGAGATACACTAAAAACTAAATAGATTGAAGAGTTCACCTTGCAGATTTCTCGTTTGGACGATGAGGAGAGTGCAAACTTAAAAACATCAAAATGAAGAGATTTACCAAAACCATCAAGATTTTAAATAATTGCAGTTGGTAAGAATAAATTTGAGTTTTGAGAGGAAATATCATTGTGCTTGTGAATTAAGTACAGCAAGATTAACAATTTCATCTTCTTCATCCGGAAGTTTGAGAAATAACGAAATTCTTGAAGAAAGATGCATTGTTATTATTGAGAAACAATCTTGGCCGAAATTTTGAGATCTGAATAAGAAAAATGAAAGAGAAATTTAGGTTTTATAAAGGTGCGGAGGCGGCGGGCGCTTCTTAGGGTATGAGAGAGAGATTAAATAGATTATATGATGATGATCCAAAGGTTGAGAGTATTTTTAGGCTATATAGATAATCCAACGGTGGGAGATGTTTGAGTTTCCCTTAGTGTTTGACTCAAGTTGTTTGAAAAACGGAAAATGGGTCATATGACCATAGGCCATAAAAGTGTGGGAGAAATGGACTTGTAAAATATAGGTCTGGGTGAAAAAGATATGAAAATGATTAGTCATATATACCCTTTGCTTTAAACTTTATACTTTTTCTTATCCTTTTCTCTATCCTATTTATTTTCTCTCTACAATTAAAATTAATCGCGAGAAAAGTCATAACTTCCGGAATATAAATCGGATTCTATTGAAATTTATATTTTCGTAAAGGGCTCGAAATTCTCTACAAAACAAGATCCATTGTTGATATGAAATTCAGAAGAAATTTTTTTTTTATTTCGAACCGGACCGAGGATACATTATGCACCCAGGTGCAACTTGACCAAAATTTATTTCCTATAAAAATATGCACTATGCACCCAGGTGCAACTTGGCCAAAATTTCTTCTCGAAAAAAACTTGGAGAATTTTTTTTCTATAGGAATATACATTATGCACCTAGGTACAACCTGGACAAAATTTATTTCATGTAAGAATGTGCATTATGCACCCAGGTGCACCTGGTCAAAACCTATTTTCTATAACAATATGCATTATGCACCCAGGTGCAACCTGACCAAAATTTATTTTCTAATAAAATGTGCATTATGCACCCAGGTGCAACCTATCCAAAACATTTTTCCTATAAAAAACAAAAACAATACATTATGCACTCAGGTGCAACCAGCCAAATCCTATTTCCTCTCAGAATTATACATTATGCACTCAGGCGCATCTTGTGTACTTTACAGATAAATCTATGTTTATCCTAGTAATTACATACAATATATTATACATAACCAAAATTATTAGTTCATAATCTCGAGCAATAAATCCACCACCATTACCATCACATTTGCTATCAAAGCATCAACCAAAAACAAATATTAAAAAAGAAAAATAAGAAGAATAACAAAAAATTCAGAAAAATATACATTATGCACTCGGGTGTATCTAGGCCAAAACCTATTTTTCTGTCATAATATATATTATGCATTCAGGTGCATGTCGTGGATGAACCAACAATGGCAAACAAGAAAAGAAAAAAAAAAGTTACGAGGGTTCACATGAATTCCAATGTATAAGTCAAATGCTTTGTCTCTAACAATAAAAAGATATATAATGAGACTACCGTACAAATTCGCAACAACTAACAATGCTACTAATTAGATTGAAAAGTACTGTTAATCTCCCCAAAAAACAATTTTTTTTCCTCCGTTTCCTCCACTTCTAAATATTAATCCATTGAACCTCCCCGTAACTTACCTCTCCACTCTCAATAGTCTCAAGTCGTAATGGAAAGGTAATGGAAAGGAAAAGAGAGGGATCGAATCCATGGCTAGCAGCAAGAAGAACTTGATGCAATACTGGTCTCACAGGTCTTTTTTCAAACAATTGTTGTACCTGACTTTAACCATGGGGATCCAAGCTATGTGTTGGTTTCAACGCTATTCCATATCTCCTGGCCTGCACAATAAAAAACATATCTCTAACCCATGTCTCAGAAACCATTCAATCGTTCTATATTAGAAGCAACATGTTTCAAAATACCAAGCAGATCTATACGATAAAAATGATCTTATTAGATTTGAACCTAGATTCAATATCAGTAACAATTACTTCCTCTTAATCAATCAATTTTTATGAACCACCAATCAAATCAGATTTATTACACTATTTCATGAAATAAATTCATACCTCACTCAATTTTTTTATTTATGTGATACTTCTATTTCTCCCCTAATTCGTTAATCCCTCAAGTGTATGTACCTCAATCTGTCCCTTGAGGTACTAGCTGTAGGGTTGGCTATACTGGTGATGGTGGAGGTTTTGGCGTTGAGACGGAGGTGTTGTTGCTGTGGTGTTGAAAAGAAGAATTTAAGAAGAGGTTGTTATCGATTGTTAGAAGACGCGACGAACTGGAGGAAGAAGAAGCTGTCGGCATATAGATGATATAAGGGTATTTTTGTAAGTAGGGGTTGTAAAGGTTGGGTGAAATACCCGTGATGGATATTAGGACAGTATAATTTAATTTTTGGTTATTTGAACGAGGGCCATATTTTACATGTCCATTAGACCCAGGAATTCAAATTCAAGGGCTAATAGACCAAAAAACTGAAAACGGGCTGGAAATGTTTTTTTTTTCTTACCAAAGCCAAGGTTAAATTGTTATAGTGGCTCCAGTAGTACATGCCAGTGCCTCAAGAAATATAAGAATGAATTAGAATCACTAAATTTGCTTAAGCCAAGGGAAGGAAGGGTACTGAATAGATTTGGGAAATTTCCAATAGAAATTTCTATTTAGGGCAAGATAAGAATTTTTCAATGTAAAGTTGTTTTTTTTTTTTTGCTAGGTCAAATAAAGTGTTTTGAACTTGCTTTGTACGATAGTTTCATTTGCACTCAACATTTAACTGAGGAAAGCCAGCAGTATTTTGTGTCCTATGACCAGCTTAGGCAACAATAACTCGCAAGTTGAGCTTATAATTTAACTAAAGGGTCTTTCTATAGGCAAAGGCTAATAATGGAGAGTGGTAGATGATGAGAATGAAATAAATGCAACAATCAAACATTTCAACCATTCAGTAAGCCCAAAGGTGGTAAGCATCTTGTGTAACATTAGATCATAAAAGTTGATCTAATGTTAAGGTTGGTCATTTCAACCAATCACCTTAGCTCGAGGAATAGGATTCTTCATTTTAAGACTCATCAAACTCAACTTTTATGATCTAATTTTACACAAGATGCTTCCCACCTTTGGGCTTACTGACTGGGTGCATTCTACCCAATCGCATTAAGGTGCCCATGGATCAAACATTTCAACAATCGAACATTTCAACAATCGCATTCTACACAACAATCAAACATTTCAACAATCGCATTAAGACCAAAATCTGAAAATCAACTCTGAATATTTGATACACAAAAAAAGTTCAATAACCAAAATCCAAACAGAAAAGTTAAACAACGTAAAAAGAAAGAATCTGGATTGCATTATACATCACCAACTTTTATCTTTGAAATTATGACCCCTGGTCTCATTTCATTATAGTGTACACCAACTGTAAAGCAATAGGTCTTACTATGATATCAATATTGAAATCCCAAATCAGACCGTAAAATTTGTTGAACTCGGAGAATTGAAAGAATTTGAAGTAATATAGGACTGAGAGTGCCATGCCCAGTTTAAGTATCGCACATGTAACACCATCGAGTTGATTTCCTTTAACTGCGAGGAGACCTTTGAAAATCCTTGTCACGGCTTGCCCTGATCTGTCAATTGCCTCGTACTGCATTCTCAGGTTTTTAGCTCCTGTTCTTACAATAACTGTAATTCTTCTTGCTTAGTTTTGAGGCGTCAAATCTCTATGAGCTTCCACAGCTCATGTGGATCCGTATCGGCGTGCAATTACAAATTCACAAATCCTTAGTCGTAGATAACATCAAGAAATTCAAGCCGTGTTAACACTTATCATTTTCAAGAACGTGCATGATTTACCCAATATATATTTCAATTCTAAATACCCAAAGCAATAATCTCTAGGTAGCAGACCAAAAACAAAAAATAATTTACTTTCAAAACAAATGTTAAAGCTGATCCACAGGGAACATTACAAAAACAAATCCAAAAGAAATGAAAACCTAGACAGTGGACTTAAATGCTTAAAATAAACACCCATATAATGCTAACAAAGAAAATTCTAAGCAATCAAACACAAATAAAAAGAACATCACAATCCCAAATCATCCTATATATCCCCTTCAATCTCATGTTCCTGGATAAGGCAACAACAATTTTGTGAATGACAAATTTAGCAGGAAAGGATACCAAATAACAAGGAGAATTGCAAATATTACCTATATCTAAGCTGAAGAACCACCAAATCCACAAAATATCAAAGATTAATTCTCCTTGGAGAACTGCACAAGAAAAAATCAAGATTAAATCTACATAAATGTTGGATATGCACAAGGAAACAACTTTTGAATAAGTTTAATACTTCTTAGTTTCAATCACAAATTGCTGTCCTTGAGTTGGAGATGCGCCATGGAACAACCAATGTATATCTCCTTGAGCGTGGATCTGCAAAAGATAAAAACAAATGAATGAGCCCAAAATCAAACAATTGAACAAAATAAAGAAAACAAATCAGAAAATGAAACAGATTACCTTAAATAACTCAAGGAAGATCCTCAGATGGATGTTTATACTCAGATTTGAGTTGTGAGAGGAGATATCATTATGTTGGTGAGTCAACAACAACGAGATCAAGGTTTCATCTTCTTCTTCTTGTGGGAGTTTCAGTGGAATAATGAGAAGAGTAATTGCAACCATAATGTTGTTCAGATCTGTGAGAGATGAACATATTCCGGAAGAATCTATTATCGAAAATGAATTTTTTCAGACAGAAATTTTCAGATCTAAAACAGGAAGTAAAGAAAGAAAAAAAAAACACTGAGGGCTGAGTTAGAGACGGATAGGAGGAAGATATTTTTGTTAGGGTGCCTCAAGTTTTTAGGTCATGCATTTATATGAGAGAGAGGTGATCCGACGGTAGGGGATGTTGGTGTTTTTATTGCATTGATGGCTTTTAGAAATTGGCCCGGAATTGTCAAAGTGGTTTACTAATTGGTTGTTTTCTGACGAAATTAAGTTTGTACGTATATCCATTGTAAAAAGACTTACAATTTCCGTTTGGGCTGTAAAAGATAGTGAAACGTTTTCACAATCACATTCACAAGAATCATGGGCAACACTTCATTGTTGATTGGCCCGATTGGGGGAGCCAGTTTTTGCTATGTTGAAAACCAAAATACCTGGATTGAAATAGCTAGCTAGTCATAACTCTAGCTTCATTCAAGTCAAAGTGAATGTATTTTTTTTGTCAGGGTTACATTATACTTCTAGGGCATATATACAAGGTGAAAATTGCTGGTAACATTTAACCATGCTATGCATATTCGAGGACATCTCATTTTTGGTATATATGAAAATATTTAGGAAGCTTTTTTTAGTTTAGTCGAACTTAGCAGATGTTGGAGATCATTGGGAAACAGGATTGTCATTGCCAGGGAATGTTGTCTCATCTCGAGTTTGTCCTGATTGAAGAATTGGTAGGATGGGATAATGAACTCAAATTTCTAAGTTTTTTGCCGAAAAATACGATGGCGTTGAAGAGAATTGTATTGTATCCCCGTGGAATTATTGACTCGCCTGATAGAGTGAGGGCGAGTTTGGGATAAGCTTAGAGTACTTCCAAGAACTTCTTCATGCATCATATTAATGGGATGACCAGCATACATTTTCCAATTTACAAGAACAATGGTTCTAATTTCTTCCCTTAAGGTGGCACGGCGTGTAAGCCTTTCATAGTTAAAAATATTTACCACTTTGTTTTATTCACTGTCTATGGAGCTGTCAATTATTAATTAATTAAACATGGAAGGGGTTCAATTGCACCCAACTCAGTAATGGATTTAACTCGGAAAATCCTTGAATCAAACTGCTATAGGAAATGACAATTGAACAGCAGTTCCATTTCACAATTTCCCTCTGCAACTGCAGAGCAAGACTGACCCACAGTTTTACAATGCGCACATGACACCGATTTTAATTCCATTTCTCAGTTAAATTTGTTAGAAAAAACAATGTTTTGTTTTAATCAAAAAATGCATGGACTATGTTTTGATCCCAAGACCTACTGCTCCCTAGATGTTTTTTCATGTGAATGAATAAAACATTAGTCCCATATAGACTAAAACACTTAGAGTTTTAGACTTAAATACCATTGGTTTAGCCTTAAGGGCATGGCCCTTTGGGTCTTTAGACCTTTGTGTATGGGGAAAGCCCTATACTATGGAAAGGTTGCCATTCCCTTATTGCATTTCTTATTGCCTTTCCCGTTCGCGCGGTGCTTCGCACGCTCACTCGGGTGAGGGCCTCCCACACATGTAAAGAATTTTATTCTTTGCCTTCTCGGTTTTGGATATCCGACAGCCTCGAGAAGCATCTTCTTTCACGCGTGTCACATGGTTTTCTTGACACATGTACACACTGTTTTCCTCGAGAAGAATCTCGCAAATTTTGAATGCGTGTGCACTGTTCTTTTAACGCGATTTTTACCTTACTTTTGCAACGTTCGAGATGTGTGAATCACGGACAGTCTGTCGTGCTTTGGATTCTCTTCCAACGTTCGAACATTTTCTTGCTATAAATACGAGTTGTAAACTTGATTCTTCTTCTTCTCTTATGCTTTCAGAAACAATTTTTTTTAAGTTTACAGAAACATAAAATCGAGTTCTTATCTGAAACAAGTTGTAGTTTACAGAAACATAATTTTGTATAACTACTTCTTTGTTTACAGAAACTTTGTTTAACAGAAATTAGTTTACAGAAACATCATAGTTTACAGAAACATAAATTAGTTTTTATATTTATCTGAAACTGGTTGTAGTTTCGATTTGTGTTTTTGCTTTTTCATTTCTGCTGCCAAGTTCTAAGAGTTCTCTCTGTGTATGCTACACATAGAGGAGAACTAACAGTAGTTGTATCCTGGAGGTAATTTGTTAATTGCTATAGCATCTCAGAGGAGTAGAAGGCAATATTACCTTTAGGTCAGCGTATCTCATACATGCCTCTACTAAGTTTTTTGTTACTATCTTCACTGCCTCTCCCGGTACAACAATCCAACTTCAGTGCAAGCTAAGTATTATTTCTCATTTGCATACGCTTATTGTAATTTAGTTCCAACAATCTAAAGGTAATAGTTGCCTTATTGTAATATTGTAAGATTGTGATATTGTAATTGCTGTAAGAACATGGGAAAAAATACCGTAGAAAGACCACCAAAGTTCAGTGGTAAGGACTTTAAGAGATGGAAGTCTAAAATGTTATTCTTCCTAAACGACCAAAGGTTAGATGGACTTGCTTTAAATAGACCCTCAAGAAGACTTCATCACCGTGGTAATGAAGATAAACTGGAAAGGTGGAATAGGAAGAATTACTCGTGCAAGAATCATATTCTTAACTGTCTTGATGACTCTTTGTACGACTTCTATAATGCCAAAGAAAATTTTAATGATTTTGACTTATGGGAAGATCTTGAAGAAAAAAATATCATGCTGAAGCTTCTGGTAGTAAGAAGTTCTTGATGGCTAAGTTCTTGGAATACAACATGACTAACGAAAATCCCGTGGTAGGACAGTTCGTCGAACTTCAACTCCTCATCAGCGAGATTCTTGCTGAAGGCATTACTTTTGATGAAGCTCTATAAGTATCGGCTGTGATTGAAAAGCTTCCACCCTCATGGAGCGAATACAAGAGGAGGATGCGACACAAGACTCGTGAAATCACCATGGTGGAGCTTGGAAAAAAGATCCAGGTTGAGGAGCTCATGTGCAGCAAGGACAAGAGCATGATGCTGAGCAAAAACATGTCCAACAAAGCACATGTTCTGGATGATAAATCTGCTTCAAAGAAAAGTCCTGGAGAATCCAACAAAATGGGTAATAGACGTAACAGACGTCGAAAACCCAGATGTAACAATTTTAAGCCTAGGGGTGGTGTCACTAAGCACACCATCAAAGGCGACTGTTTTAATTGTGGTAAACCTGGACATATGGCTAAAGACTGTAAGGCCCCTAAAAAGAACAAATATGATCCAAAACAGAAAAATAAGGCAAACATAGTAGATGATTGGATATTTCACTGGCATGGTGTCCGAAGTCGACCTTGTCTCTAGTGTGACTAATGTGAGAGACTGGTGGCTTGATTATGGAGCCACCAAGCATGTCTCAGAATTCAGAATGCTTTCTCCTCCTATGTCATAGTAGGAGATGATGAGGAATTGTTCATGGAAACTCTTCCACCGCGAAAGTGGTGGGGAAAGGAAAGGTCGAACTGAAGCTAACTTCAGGAAAAACTCGCATTGAATGACGTATTTACGTCCCAGGACATATGCAAAAACCTTATCTCAAAACCATCTTACTAGGAAAAGGTTTTAAGATTGTTGCTGAATCTAATATCTGTTGTTATTTCTAAGCATGGTGAATTCGTAGGAAAAGGTTATGTTACCGATAACATGATTAAGCTTAGTGTATCTGATTTGAAATTAAATGTTAATGCATCTTCTTCTCGCTTATGTTTGTGACTCTTCACATGTTTGGCATGATAGACTTGGACATGTTAATCTCAAATCTCTAGAAAGACTTGCTAATTTAGGTTGCATACCAAAAATAAACTTTGATAAAAATCAAAGATGTGAAATCAGGTTGAATCTAAATATACAAGAAAACCGTTTAATAAAAGGATTGAACGTGAAAAACGGTTCCTTTGGAACTAATACACTGATTTAGGAGATTTGAAATCAACACCAACAAGAGGTGGTAAAAAATGGTACATCACTTTTATAGATGATTACTCACGCTATTGTCGGTTCATCTTCTCGAAGTAAAGATGAAGCCTTAGAGGCCTTCAAATTTTATAAAATTGAAGTAGAAAACCAAAAAGGAGTTAAAATTAAAACTCTTAGGTCAGACCGTGGCGGTGAGTATGTGATACCCATAGGTGAGTTTTGTAAACATAATGGAATCATTCATGAAACAATGCACCATATTCACCAATCGAATGGTGTAGCCGAAAGAAAAAATAGAACACTCATAGATATGGTAAATGCTATGTTGACAATTTCAGGGTTATCTTCGAACTTGTGGGGGGAAGCTATCCTCTCTGCTTGCTATATTTTGAACCGAGTTCCATTTAAAAAATCTGATAAAACTCCTTATGAATTGTGGAATGGTAAAAAACCTTCCTATGCATACTTTAAAGTGTGGGGGTGTTTGGCCAAGGTGGCCATTCCTCTTCCCAAGAAAACTAAAATAGGACCTAAAACAGTCGATTATGTTTTCTTAGGGTATCCTGAGCATACAATTGCATACAGGTTCATGGTCATCAATTCTGACCATAATAACATTGGTCAGAACACCATATTGGAATATAAAGATGATGTGTTTTATGAACACATATTTCCTTTAAGGTCTGGATCTCGGAAAAGGGTCCATGATGACCTCCCAGATGTTCCATCGACTAGTCAAACTCCAACTTTGGAGTATGAGACTGAACCAAGAAGAAGTAAGAGGGTTAGAACTGAAACAAGTTTTGGCCCAGATTTTTTGACTCTTACTGGTAGAGTCCGAACCCCAAACCTACAAGGAATCTATGACTTCTCCGAAGCTCCTTTCGGGAAGAAGCTTCATTAAATGAATGGGAGTCCATTCAGCAAAACGAAACTTGGGAGCTTGTAGACTTGCCTCCTGGAAGTAAATCCATAAGTTGCAAATGGGTGTTCAAAAGGAAACTTAGAACAGGTGGAACTATAGATAAATATAAAGCTAGGTTGGTAGCTAAAGGCTATAGACAACAGGAAGGATTAGATTTCTTGATACTTATTCACCGTCTCTAGAATCACCTCGATTAGGATGTTGATTGCTATAGCTTCAATTTATGATTTGCATATACATCGATGGATGTTAAAACTGCATTTTATATGGTGATTTGAATGAAGAAATTTATATGGACCAACCTTTGAAGGCTTTATTGTAAAAGGTTGTGAAAACAAAGTTTGCAAGTTGAACAAATCTCTGACGGTTTAAAACAAGCACCTAAACAGTGGCATGAAAAATTTGATCATGTTATGATAACTAATGGCTTCAAGGTTAATGAATCTGATAAATGTGTTTACATTAAATCGTGAATGATTCACATGTTATTGTATGCCTATATGTTGATGATATGCTCATATTAGGCAAGAACCTTGATATTATTAATACCATTAAAAGCATGCTTAGAGATAATTTTGACATGAAAGACTTAGGCCCTACTGATGTAATCTTAGGGATGAAAATCAGAAAGATGTCTGATGGATATAGTCTTAGTCAATCTCATTATCTTTGAAACCGTACTAAAAAGATTTAATTATGAAAATGCTAAACCTGCATCTACTCCTTTTGATCCCACTTGTAAATTGAAAAAGAACAAGGGTAAGGGTATTGATCAACTTGAGTATTCTCGCATTATTGGTAGTCTTATGTATTTGATGAACTGTACAAGACCGATATTGCTTACTCGTGAGTAGATTAAGCAGGTATACTTGCAACCCAGGCGGGATCACTGGAATGCTCTCTTGAGTTTTACGTTACCTGAGAGGACCTCAAACTATTGCTTAAGTTTTGGGAAGTATCCTGCTGTATTGGAAGGGTATTGTGATGCCAACTGGATATCAGACTCAGAAGAGTGCAAGTCTACTAGTGGGTACATCTTCTTACTTGGAGGTGCGTCTGTCTCATGGAAGTCTACCACACAGACATGTATAGCTAAATCCACTATGGAGTCTGAATTTATAGCCTTAGAAAAAGCTGGAGAGGAAGCTGAATGGATACGATGTTTCCTGGGAGGAATTCCACTCTTGCCCAAGCTGGTGTCTTCAATCGCAATCCACTGTGACAGTAAAGATGCTCTTGGTTGCGCAAAGAACAATGTATACAACGGGAAGTCTATACATATACGAAGAAGACACAAGACGGTGAAACAACTACTCTCTACTGGTATTATCTCGATAGACTTTGTAAAATCCAAAGATAATCTTGCAGATCCTTTGACGAAAGGCTTAACCAGAGAGGAAGTTAAATTTACATCGAGGGGATGGGACTTAAGCTCATAGAATAAATCACCATGAAGGATACTCAACCTTGTGATTGGATTTCCAAGATCAAGGTTCAATGAGACAACTAATTTATGGTGATATTGGGAAAGCACTATATTTGTCCCTCCCTATGGTGTAACGAGAGATATGTTATTGAAGAATCCATAATCGAACAAAGAAAGAATTTCGACAGAAAAAACTTAGATCTGAAGAAGAAGCAAATTGAATGAGAAAATTGGTTTTACGAAGGAAAATAAATATAGGGTACCTTTATGTTTTAGGGTTATCAAGAGAATGACAATCTAACGGAGGGAGAATGTTTGAGATTTTATCTAGTGATATCCATCTACTATTGTGGATTGTGGACTTATAGAATTTTATCTAGGAGCGTTTCACCAACTGAATTAGCTCCTCCCAAGTAGTTTTTTTTTTTTTTTCATGATCACTATCTAAACCATGCTTTTTGTGAATACTACCAACAAATTTTGAAGTTTCGTATGCATTTTTAATGACCCCCTATGAAAATACTACGTCTACCAAGCCAATTTTAAGATCCATGTAGACTATCTCGAAACAACCTGTGCGTATGCACCTGGTTAGATGCTTGTATTTAGAATTTGTTTGTGGAAGTATTGATTTTAGTGATATTTATTTCTGTTTAAATTTGATTAAAAAGCCACTGCATAATAATACGTAACTACTGGCATGTATTGAAGTCAGTTTCCAACATCCAAGAATCAAGATGATCATATTTGGAACTCGAGAGCAAGACAGACTTCCTCCACTGCAAATCAATAGGTCTTTACTATGATATAAGAATTGGAATCACAAGTCAGACAATGAAATTTATGAAACTCGGTCAGTAATCTTGTGTCTCTACAATATAATAATGAACCGAATTACAAAACAAGGATGCTAAAAGAATAAAATGAGAGACGTTGTTTCTTAATCCAAAGGAGAAGGCATACAATCTTGATCACAATATCATAAAAAACTTAAAACCTTTCTAAAATATGGTATACCAAGAATTCAAAAGCAGATAATCTAGAACATTTACGAAATTAAGCATATTAGATCCGATTATAAATAACCAACACCCCCATGTCAGAAATTAAGCATATCAACTGCATCGATCTGGTAAATTCTTCATTTCATTGATTTATTTTTACCTTTTGTTCTTTGATTTATTTTTTCATTTCTTTGATCTGGTAAAGTCTCTTGATCACACAACACCTTTGACTAGTACATGAAAGTAGAGTCATGGAGATTCCTCCAAGGAAGATGAAGTTGGATAGAAACCGTTGATGAGACGACTAGCCGTTTTCCTACATAAAGAAATAAATAAATTATGAGCCTAAAATCAAACAACAGACATTAATAAAAACTAAAAACCATTAATAACAAAATGAAAAAAGAAGTACTTATCCCAGAAAACCGCAGCAAAAACTGTATTTGCAGTCCATAAGTAAAGTGAAAAAACTTAGTTTTGAGAGGAAATATCATTGTGCTAGTAAATTGAATCATCGAAAAAAAGATCAAATATGTTTCATCTTCTTCTTCTGGAAGTTTCAGTGGAATAATGAGGAGAGTAATAGTAGAACTGGATATCAGAATCCATGGTAGACAAAGAAAGAATTTGGAAATAAAAATCATAGATCTGAAGAAGAACAAAATTGAATGAGAAAATTGGTTTTATTAAAGTGTAATGTAGACTGACGGCGGAAGATAAACACATATGTACCTCATGTTTTAGGGTTATCAAGAAAACGATAATCTAATGGATGGGAGAATGTTTGAGATTTTATCTAGATATATCCATCTATCATGGTAGGTTAAATTTGAAGAATTTCCAAAAGTGGCACGGAAGGAAAGAGGCTAAGGGTGGGGTTTGTATACGATACCGGCTGGTATGCCTTGACACGTCCTAAGAAGGTAAGAAGCTGACCTGACCGTACTAGTTTTTGTTGAATAATTATTTGTTAACACCCAGAGGAGGTGGTAGTGTGAACACTAAAGGATTTGTCAGGATGTAAAAGTTTACTTTTTCCTTTTGATATTTTTTCTTTGTCTTCCTGACATGCATGCATGTTATCTCTTCTCCCTGCCAAGACGTGTTTTCTTGGTTAAGCCTTGTAAACACGCTACTACAGAAGCTGTCTTTGCTTCCTTTGTAATTTGTGGATATATACACCTAATTGGTGAGAAGAATAATATACAGCAATTAATTAAGTGAGAATCTTTAGTTTGAGTTGGTATCAGATCCACTCATGGAAGAGTTGAGTGCTTTCATAGAGTAAGTATTGCTTATTCCAATCTACCGTCATTCCGCTTCCTAAGGTTCTTCTTCTATTTGATTTTAAAGAAATCCAAAATCAAGTAAGATTTATTTGAATTTGATTTTTTCTGTTGAAAGAATTTAATCTGAAGTTTTTACTTCAAACCTTTTTTTTTAAGTGGGTCTTACTACTTTCATCTTTTGAACCTTGGTCTTTCTAATAAAGGAAAGAAATTTTATTGCTATCTTTGACAAGTTGTTTGTCAAGATTATTATTTGGAAACTGGCAATCTGCTTGTGATTGTTTTTACCTTAATCTCATGGATACTCGTAATGAATCTGGTGTTATTATTACTCCAACGATGAACGTTGTGTCTTCGCAAGAGCCGGCTTCAATTCCAAATTGGGAACACCAAAGCAAGACTGACTTCCCCCACTGCAAATTAATAGGTCTTTACTATGATATAAGAATTGGAATCGCAAGTCAGACAATGAAATTTATGAAACTCGGTCAGCAATCTTGTGTCTCTACAATATAATAATGAACTGAATTACAAAAAAAGGATGCTAAAAGAATAAAAAGAGAGACGTTGCTTCTTAATCCAAAGGCGAAGGCATACAATCTTGATCACAATATCCTAAAAAACTTAAAATCTTTCTAAAATAAGGTATACCAGAATCTAACAAAATGACCTCAACCTGTTTCAAAATGAGAGAGTTTAGTGCCACTCACAGCACCCATTTTTTTTTTTAATTGTTTTTTGCAAGGGCAAACCATTGAAGAACAAACTAATATGTTGTCAGCTTTCAATTGAATTTCAGTTGCAAATTCAAATCTTTTCAGCACTCAGCAGTACCCACTATCATTCAGATATTAGATGTATTTAGACACAGCAATATAATCTAAATAGATTAAATGATTGGAATCTGATAACAAACATTATAATTGAACTAACAAAAATGTCCTCTGAAAGAGGAAGACCTGTAAATGCAAGAGATGAATGATGAGGTTGCAGCAAACATCTTAATATCTAATTCTTCATCAAATTATATTATCTGGTCTTGTTTAGATATAATCCAAGGAGATCCAGGTCTTGAGATTCTACAGTATTGACTCCTTCAACTGATTACTTCTATAATCTCATTTCCCCTTGATATCTTGAAAAAGAGCAATCAAAGGTTTCTTCAAGATTTATGCCTCTCCAATCTGCTGAGAATAGAACAGGCTAGACCCGTTTATTTGAAAATCCGGGAGTAATTTCTTCTAGATTTATTCACGAAATGTGATTATGGAATATAGTTGAGTTTTGAGAGGAAATATCATTGTGCTAGTGAATCATCAACAACAAGATTAAGAGAGTCGTAGCAGTAAGAACAATAGTATTAAGATCATCAGTTAGAGGGAAGCAATTTGTTGGAAAATAATCCATTATTGGCAAAGAATTTAAGTTACAACTACATGCACAAGAAAGTCTGTTGTATAGAGGGCTGAAATGAAGATATTTGAAGGTTTATTTTAAGCTTTTAGGGTTTCAAATATTTGACCTAAATCCATGTTAGAGGATGGCACTTCCATTCCAATTAAGACGAATCCAAAGTTATTATGATTTCGATTTTTTGATTCGTACCACTGCTATCATTTCAATTCGGGTGTAATATCGTTATTCAGCAAAGTAGTTTATATTTCCGATGTGATTTCACCATTAAATGTAACCCGCCATGTAGGAACACACAAAAGTTCAATGTCAAATTTTGAATTTCCTTGTGGAGTTAATATAGATTTTACGAGACAGTTGATAAGTAATAACGAACTCATATATTACTTGTTGTATTGCTTGAAACCAGAAACGATGTCCAAGTAAAAAGAAAGTATCAGAAAGCAGAATATAGGAGTCCCATACCCACCTAAAGTTTATATTTCATAGAACAAGAGGACTATTAAACAATAGAAACCTATGGCTAAGGAGCCACCGCATACTAATATGAAACTGCTGCAGGCGTTCTTCCTGTGATTTAAGTTGTTTGCAAAATCCACAAATAAACAAAAAAAAACTTATAGACTGCAGTTCCATTTCCCAATCCCACACATGTAACAGCATCAAGTTGTTAAATTCCTTTTTGTCAGTCAAAAATCTTCCACACACAGCCTCAGCGATAACTAATACATTGCTGTAGAGTTCCACACCAAATGCTCATCATTTGTTCTCTCGCTCCTCTTGTGTGTCACGTCTTTACATAAGGTTCTGCAATTCAAATGATCCCTGATAATGTTAATTAGAACATAAAGAAAGTCTAATAAAATAGCATACCCTGCTGCAATTATTTTGAACTACCACCACATATAAGAACATAAAGAAACGAGCGGAATCTCTAACGTATACATTCTGTATTTCACAAAACAAGGATACTAAAAGATAGAATTGAGAAACATTGTTTCTTAATCTGTGGAGGTAAAGTCAGTCAATCACAATCTTCATCAGAATATCATAACAACTTAAAAAGTTTAGAATTGAAAAAAATAAATTATCGAAATATTTTAGATCCAACAAAATGAACAAAAACTTTTTTATGTATAGGGGATGAAGATACTAAAATTAGTCTTGAGATTTTTCATTTTCACCATCCTTTGTCTTCTATAAATTTGGGATCTGTGATATGGGGCAATACCCCAACACAAAAACTCATGTCTATCAACCAAAGTAGTCTTTGAGTAAGGATCATAGCCTTAGTGATAGCTGATACATTGGTGTAGAGTTCCACTCCATCATTTGTTCTCACGCTCCTCTGGTGTGTCACGTATTTACATAAGGTTTTGCAATTCAAATGATCCCTGATAATTTTAATTAGACTTGTTTTTTCAAGGAGGAAGACTAATAAAATAGCACACCCTGCTGAAATTATTTTGAACTACCACCACATAAGAACACAAAGAAACGAGCAGAATCTCTACGTATACATTTTGTATTACACAAAACAAGGATACTAATAGATAGAATTGAGAAACATTGTTTCTTAATCTATGGAGGTAAAGTCAGCCAATCACAGTCTTGCTCAGAATATCATAACAACTTAAGAAATCTAAAATTGAGAAAAATAATTTACCGAAATATTTGAGATCCAACAAAATAAACAAATACTTTATTATGTAGGGGCTGAAGATACTTTAAGAAAGATTGGTCTTGAGTTTTTTGCTTTTCACCATCCTTTGTCTGCTATAAATTTGGGGTCTATGATATGGGGCAATATATTCCTTCAACCCCAACACAAAAACTCATGTCTATCAACCAACTTTAAATTCAGAGTCAAAAATTCCATGCCACCAGTTTAGAAAAACTCGATTGGTCTCTCATTTAAGTGAGCCTCATTTAGAATGATTTCTTACTGTTAAATCCAGCAATTTGCAAGACATGAGATACCAACAGTAACATTAGTGATCCCAGTGCCAAAAGACATGAATACTCTCTGTCAGCACAAGTAATCCGTCGGTCATATCTAATGGTCTTTCAGATGCACAAAGCTTAGAAACAGTTCAACAAGCACAAGCCAAGTCTGGTCCATAACCTTATCCGACTATATTATAGGATCTCCTTGTATTTCTACTTTACATTTTTTGAATAATGTAATATGAAAGCTATAAATACAAGTTTCGATCTTCTCATAATCTGTGGAAGATATTCACCAAATATATCCTTCTCGACTTGGTATCAGCCTTCGATCCAAGATCGTTTCCGCTAGAAAACACATAACCCAATCACTAGAAACTATCAAAAAAAAAATAGCAACCCTAATCAACAATGGAAGAAGCAACGAACACTCTTCGACAAGTTCAGATCCATCACCTTGTCACTTTGAAGCACACAGAGACTAAACATCATCTGTGGAAAGCACAATTTAGACCCATACTCAAAGGGTACGATCTCAATGGGTTTGTTGATGGAACAAAAGAAAAGCCAGCACAAACTCTCCCTGGAGGTGAAGCCATCAATCCAGATTCTACTGCTCATGAAGCTCAAGATTCATTGATTTTAGGATGGTTGAATTCAACCCTAACCCCAGAAGTACTAAGAACGGTTTCAGAACTAACTATTGCCAAAGAAATATTGGACAAGTTATATGCTGAATATGCGCCAAAAACCTTTGCTCACCAGAGTTCTCTAAAGAAGCAGCTCCACTGCATGAATAAAGGTAACAAAACCTTGAAAACCTATCTGAATGATGCTAAAATCTTATTTGATCAACTTGCAAGATCGGGTTATCTTGTACACTTGATGAGAAGAAACAGTGCATCAGTAATGGATTGAATCAAACCTATGATCCAATCGTTACTGCTCTTAGCACTGTCGAAAACATAGATTATCAAACTTTTACCTCTCATATTCTTTCTTTTGAGATGAGAGTGGAACAACAGCTTTCCCAAATTCAGGCACCAGTGGCCAACTATGTTGCGTCCAACTCAAGTTCTAACAGCAGGAATGAACAACGAAGGTTCAATACTCAACTCAAGTAATCCTTCGGTCATATCTAATGGTCTTTCAGATGCAAAAAGCTCGGAAACAGTTCAACAAGCACATGCCAAGTCTGGTCCATAACCTTCTCCGACTATTTTCTAGGATCTCCTTGTATTTCTACTTTACAGTTTTTGAATAATGTAATCTGAAAGCTATAAATACAAGTTTCAATCTTCTCACAATCTGTGGAAGATATTCACCAAATATATCCTTCTCGAATCTCTCTACAAGCAAATATTGAAAACTCAGAACTAGAAACTATCCCCAAATATTGAAAAACAATAAAGAAAATTAAGAGGATTAACTTACTTGACGATTCTATGTTCCTTAGAAACAACTCCAAATCCTCCGGCTAATTAAAATCATCCATAGCGCCTACTGGCTGTTCTGGTTCTCAGCATTCTTGGAAATTTTCAATGCAAGACCGAAACTATTTCAGTAGACTTCAGTTTTGAGCATAGAAATCATTCTGCTAGTGGATCTTCATTAAAAACAAGAGGAAGGGTTTCAGGTCTTCTTCTTCAAGGAGTTTCTGAGGAATAATGAGAGTAATTTTAAAAATGGTGCTAAGATCTGAAGAATCCATAGACAATTTTTACAGATCTGAAAGAAAATGAAGTTGCAGGCGGCGGAAGTATTTGTAGGAGTAGGAATAGGGTATCTTATAATTCCAAGGGTATAAGAGAACTGGATATATGATCCAACGGTTGGATATTATTAATTTAATGGATATCCATTAGGGTTTTTTCTATTTAGTTCATTGGGTTTGGTATTGTGATGGTTGGGCTAGTCCCTCAAGAACTGACGGGAACTTGCTATTTGTTTCAGTTACCGAGAGAACTCAGGTTATTGATTTTTCTGGTTCTGTTGTTGTTCGTATGGTTAGAGGTATTGCTGGTTTATGGTGGGGGTCCTCTAGTTCAACCCTGGTTCTTTTGTTATGTGGAAGTGGAAGATATTATGGGTAATGGAGTGCAGATGTACGTTCTTGAATAATGAAACGACATGACTTTTTGGGGACATCTAGTAGTTTGAGGTTAATTTTGGCTGCCGATTGAAATCCTAGAGCCTTACAAATGTCACTCCTGTGTAACGCTCAACTTTATAGCTAGAGTTCTCAAGGAGTAGTACTTGCACTTTGCCAGAAGATGCAGAGATGAACCTGCATCCAATAATGCACAGGTTTCTACTGAACACAAGATAATGTAATGCGAATTCTTTGATCCGAACCAGTTTTTCTGAATTCTGTTCCTATGAGAGTCTGCACTCAACAGGTACCTGAGACATTACCCAGTGCAAGCAAACAATTTTAATTACATTTCAAGTTCTATGACCAGCTGATTAGGCTACTGATACTATACCTCAGTAATTAAAATTATCTATTAAAAGATGACAAGCAATTCAATCCTTAAGGAAGGGATGACACAGTTTTAGCAGTTCATTCAAAGTGGCCCACTCCTACAGTACATGATACTAAGACAAATACAGGTAGGCTTTTAGTATAAGATTCAGCTTCATAATAGACACAATTTTAAAATTCATATGCTTTAATAGTCTTGAACATTTACTTGCGACAGTCCGAAAGCAAAGAAACTGGAACCTGTGGTCTGAATATACTATCCCCCAACCTATGCATTCGAACTTATCACCTGTGCAAAGGAAATGGAATACTGGACGGTTCCACATTAAAGCCACGTACGGTATCAAAACCTATGATACCTCGTGAACTATGTTAATAAATGAGAATGAAGTGAATGTAAGCATTTCAGATATCTCATTTCCGCCTAAACGTCAACAATGGAATTAGAACCAGAAAATATGTAAGTGAAAAGAAAAAACCCAAAATGATGCTGATTTCACATGCTGAACTTATCCCCTATGGTCTCCAATGCTGAAAAATTTGCGAATACCTTGTAATTTGAGCGTTGCATGTTCTATGACCAGCTAATTAGGCAACCAAATGGGACACCTTGTAATTTAAGCTCTCGTTTAAAAGATAAAAGCAATTCAATCCTTTTGGAACTCCATCATACAATTTTAGAAATTTCTTTGCAATTCTAGCAAAGGTGGCTTCCACTACAGTTTAAATTGAAACCCGAAAAGATGTCCAGGTAAAAAGAAAGAATCCGAAAGTTACATAGAACAACATTAATAAGCCAGTGCATATAAAACTGCAGGAGTTCTTATCGGGTTAAGTTTTTGCAAAATCCACAAATAGATGAGCTTCCATTTTCCTCATCTCCCACTGCAACTTCTGCGCAAAACCGACTTCCCCATCCTCGAATATCTACCTATAAGTGTCGCACATGTAACAACTTCCCCATCTCAGAAGAGTAATCTTTAAAATGGGGATCTTAATGAAAAACAAGAGGAAGGGTTTTATCATCTTCAACTTCTTGTAGTTTCAGAGGAATGATGAGAGTAATCTTTAAAATGGTGTTAAGATCAGTGAGAGATGACAATACTCTTGGAGAATCCATCATCCCATAGAAAATGAGTTTTTACAGATCTATAGAAAAATGAAGTTGCACACGCCGGAAGATATCTAAAGGAATAGGGTACCTTCTCATTCCAAGGGTAAAAGAGAACTTGATAGACAATCCATCGGATAGGATGCTATTAATCTAATTAGTTCATTGGGTTATGGTTGGGCTAGACCATAAGGAACTCACGGGAACTTGCTCAGGTTATGGATTTTGCTGCTGGTTTATGGTGGGGGTGCTCTAATTCAACCCCGGTTCTTTTTTGTTAGAATCTTGAAACATTATGGTGAAACTAGAAGATAATGGGCAATGGAGTGCTAACATACGATTCTTGAAATAAATCCAAAAACAAAATGCAACAAAAAAAGAAGAAAAAATATTGCTTTAAATAAACACAAAATTGGTTAAAAATACCAAAATCAATAATTCCTGGGTGAAAAAAACATTTAGATTTTGATACTGTTTAAATGGACAAAAATATAAAAATAGCAAGGATGTAAACAGTTTCATCCTACCTATTTTCAAATACTTATTCTTATTTTTACGTTTAAGTCAGGATGCATCCAGTTTCATCCTTGCTATTTTTTAAGCTTAAGTCAGGATGAATCTAGTTTCATCCTTGCTATTTTTTGTGTCCATTTTTATTTTTATTTTTATTTTTATTTTTATTTTATTTTTTGATAAAAGAAAGATTTTATTAAGTGGAAAAGAGGAGAAGAACAAAACATCACTAATTTTTACCCATACTAATTTGTTCTAGAGTACTCACCAAAAATTACAAGACTCTTGATTAAAAAATTCAAAGTGATCATCTTAGGATTCAAGATCATAATCCAAATTATTCAAACAAAAAAGAAATATATACAAGGGGTGAATTTAGTCATGAACTCAATTGAATTTCTATTAAAAATTCCAAATCTTTCACTGAGATCTAAGATATTGGTAATCTGCTTAAAATGAGCTAGTATTTATTTATCAATTTATGAGAGATGGAAAGATTGATGCATGTAAACAGATCAATGTAGTCTCAATCTATGTATTACAATTTGAATATATATGCTATGAAATCTGATAACAAACAAACGAATTAACCAAATAAAAAATTCTATAGATCATGAACAATGAGTTGCTGCAAACATCTACTTCTTTATCAAATTTATTAATCGGATTATAATATCCGGATCTTGTAGCTGCTAGCCTTCACTTTGTACAAAATCGGAGGAGACCATGTCTTGAGATCATAGATTATTGACATATTCAATTACTTGTGTTTCCATTTCTATCTTCAAAAAGTGCAACCGAAGGTTGATTTAACCGACGGTTGTTCTAGAAATACACTTGAGATTTGAGAAGAAATATCATTTTGCTACTAAATCATCTACTAGATTTCATCTTCCGAAAGTTTCATAAAATTGATTAAGAGAGTAGTAGTAGCAGTAAGAATAGAAGTGTTAAGATCAGCAGTTAGGGAGAAACATATTCTTGAAAAATCATCCATTATTCACAAAGAAGTTTTGTGGACAGAGAAAAATTGAGATCTAAGTTATAACTAGATGAACAGGAAGGTTTGTTTTCTAGGAGGCTGAAGCGAAGATATTTTATAGGGTTACCTAAAGCTTTTAGGGTTACATAAGAGAGTTATATGGGTGATCCTACGGTTAGGAGATGTTTGAGATACTTGATCTAGATCCACGTTTGGTGGTGTTAAAGCCATTAAGGATGATGGACTTGTTGTAGTGTTTCGGTTCATGTTCTGATTAATGGCCCAGTAATGATGATTGCTCAATCAACTCCTATGGAGAGACCACATTCAAAATTATTAATGTTTCAAGTGGTAACGTAACAACATGATGAGTTTTTCTCATCTTCATCACTACAACTACTATCATAATTTAATTCATATCATTGAACTACACCGTTCTTTTAGGAGTTTATTTGGTCAACTCATCGAGCATCAAACAGTCATGCTATGGTACAAAGCAGCTATGGAATTGGGATTAAAGGACTAATATTAGTTGTACAGAAAAGTAAGGTCACGTTTCCAAAGTGGTTCCAACATTACGGTATGTTTGTATTTTTCTGACTCCAGGTTGGGATCTTACTTAACCCTCGGCTCGACCTGAGTTAGATGTCAGACCATTTTAATTTTTTTAAGTCAGATAGGAGTCAGGCCTAACTCTTGACTCGGTCCCATTTGTGTCGGGTAATAAAATATCGGTGACTCATGAGAAAAAACCACTAATCCGTATTTTTGAGTCTAAAAACAAACATATTAAATCAGCAGATCTAGGTGAGTCAAGTGAATTCAGTAAGATCTAGGCGAGTCATGTCCAAATAAGTCGTGTGGGTTATGAGAAAACAAACAAGATGCCTGTGTTCAATGCGTGATGTAACTAGAATTAAAAGTAAAAAAAAATGTCACCCCGCTGTAGGAATAAACAACAGTTAAATGTCAAATTTAGAATTTTCTCGTGGAAATATGGCCTTACCTTGGCCCAAATTAGTTGGGCACACCTAGGTTATGACTGTTAGGAATCCCGGGCCTAATTAACCTCTAAAACCGGCTTAACCGGCTTGCAAGGTTAGGATTGTCCAAGGCTTATTTATCATGGGACCTAGGTGGTACGGAAACACTGATTGACAACACTGAACTAATGGACATGGATAGCGTTGAGAGGGGCTAGGCTCTGATACCATATTACGAATCCCCGAGCCTAACTAACCTCGAAAACCGGCTTAACCGGCTTGCAAGGTTAGGATTGCCCAAGGCTTATTAAGCATGGGACCTAGGTTTTCCTAGGCGATGTGGAATTATTTAACAATGTCCACTGAACAGAAGATAAGATATCACGTATTTCTACGCTCCCACTTAAATGTACTTTCTTTTTCCATCTTTTGATATCTATGGGGCGCTATTGACCATTTATTTTATTGGCTCCTATATGTGAGATGTTATATGCATCTTGCGTATTTGGGACTCAGATGTGCTAGTTTTATCTGTGTCTTTGATGCCCACTAATGTATTAGAATTTGTTCAAAGATTGGATTAGTAGTGTTGGAGAAAATGAGTTTTTTAATATGTTTTAGTTTTTGGTCTTGGTTAGAATTGATCTAATGACCTAAAGGTCTAAGGATGCTTACTCATTTTCTATGAGTGAATGAAATGAGAATATGGGTAGTCATGGGAAACTTGCCATGCCTAATGCATACATACACATGCATGAGTTAACCAAGATTAAAATTAAAACAAACTTTAATTTCTAAACGGCAATTCTTTAATTTCTAAAGAGATTATTTAAACAAGTTTCTAATTCTTGAACGGAATACGTAAAACAAGTTTTTGATTCATTAAAATATTTTATTAAAATTAAGACAAAATTTAATTTCTTAAATGGTTTATGAGGGAAGTTATGAAAAATTCATTTATGTCAAATTCATTTCCATTGCCTATAAAAACAAATTGATTTCTTCATTTCAAAGGGTGTCCAGAAGAACTACTATCCTCTTCTTTTCGTCTCTCTCCCTCTGTGTGGTTTTTACATTCTTTGTGCCATTGTTGTTGAGTTCGTATGAGTGGGCAAGTACTGTAGTGCTAACGGTGGTTGTAACGGGAAATTTTATCCTGGATACGACTTGACCACGGGGTATAGGAATCACTCATTTTTGAGGCGTACCGGTCAACTATCGTGTTAAGGACAGCGTGTTGAACACGTGACTCTGTCCTCTTTTTGGTGTGTCCATTGAGTGTTTATTTAAGCTTTTCAGAAATTTATTTCTAACATTTTTATTTGAGTATTTTATTGTTACAGTTGCAACAATCTTAACACGATAGTTTTTTTTTCCTGTAACAATGGGAAAGAGCGATGTTGAAAGGCCAGAAAAAATTCCTTGGAAAGATTTCAAAAGATGGCAATCGAAGATGTTATTTTTTCTGAGTTATCATGAGTTAGATCATTATGTTTTGGTTCCTTTTGATGAGGGTTTGAAGGATATGGGACGTGAACTTGAGTTGGAGGATTGGGTTAGGAAGAACTATATGGCCAAAAATCATATTCTGAACTGCTTAGAAGATGCTTTGTATGACTTCTACATTGCAAAAGAGAACTTTAATGCTTTTGATTTATGGGATGCTTTGAAGGAAAAATACGAAGATGAAACTTCTGGAAGTAAGAAATTCGTGGTGGCTAGGCTTTATGAATACAAAATGTCGAATGACAAGTCTGTGGTTGATCAATTCCTGGAACTCCAGAAAATTATGAATGAAATTCTTGCGGAAGGTATGGTGATTGATGAAACTTTTCAAGTGTCTACTGTCATCGAAAAATTACCTTCTTCCTGGTCCGAGTACAAGAAGAAACTGAGACATGAAACTACTGAATTTACTATGGTTGATTTGGGTAAGAAGATTCAAGTAGAAGAATTGTTGTGCTCCAAGGAAAAGAATGTGTCTTCTACAAGGGACATGTTTAACAAAGCTCATGTGACTGAACACAAATGTTCCAATGCTGATAAGGACCGAAATAACTCCAAGAAACCCCCTGGCAAGAAAGGTATGTTTCAAATACCAAACTATAGCATTAATAAAATTATTAAGGGTGATTGCTATGCGTGTGGAAATCCTGGCCATATGGCGGTTCACTGTAGAAACCGTAAGGACCTTAAAAAGAAAAATAATGCTAATTTGGTTGAAAACAACAAAGATGAATTTTCCGGCACGGTGTCTAAAGTTAATTTGGAAACCAATGTGAGAGACTGGTGGGTAGACTCTGGTGCTACCAAACATGTCTGTGGAAGCAGAGACATGTTCTCGTCCTATCAGAAGGTAGGGGATGGCGAGAAACTCTATATGGGTAACTCATATGCAGCAGATGTTGTAGGAAAAGTCAAAGTTGGGATCAAGCTCACTTCTGGCAAAACTCTCACATTGAATGATGTTCTTCATGTTCCAGACATCTGAAAAAATCTTGTTTCTTGTGGTGTTTTAGATGATAAGGGTTTCAAAATTGTAATTGAATTTGGCAAAGTTATTGTCACTAAGGGAAGGGATTATGTAGGTCAGGGGTATAAGACTGAGGGTCTGTATAAGCTTAATGTTAACTCTGTTGTAATGAATAAGAATGATTCTTCTGCTTATGTTTGTGTGTCTTTGAATGTTTCGCATGGTAGACTTGGAAATGTAAATTATAAGTCAATGCATAAACTGGCTAATATAGGCTGCATACCCAAATTTAGTTTGGAAAAAGAACACAAATGTGAAATATGCATAGAATCAAAGTATGCTAGAAAACCTTTTAGCAAAAATGTTCATAGAAATTCTAAACCTTTATAATTAATTCACTCAGACCTAGTTGACATGAAATCGGTTCAAACTAGAGGTGGTAAGAAATGGTTTGTTACTTTTATAGACGACTGTATTAGGTATTGTCATATATATTTTCTTAGGGGTAAGGATGATGTCTTAGAATCCTTTAAGATGTATAAACTAGAAGTTGAAAACCAATTGAATACTACCATTAAAACAGTTAGGTCTGACCGTGGTGGTGAGTACAGAGTTCCGATAGGAGATTTCTGTGTAGAACATGGCATAATACACGAGGTTACCCCTCCTTATTCACCTCAGTCCAATGCTGTAGTTGAACGTAAGAACCGTACCCTTAAGGAGATGATGAATGCCATGTTAATTAGTTCAGGATTACCTTCGAATTTGTGGGGGGAAGCTGTCCTCTCAGCCTGCTATATCCTGAATAGAGCACCCTTTAAAGGATCAGATAAAACTCCATATGAATTGTGGAAAGGTAGACAACCTTATTTTGTATACTTCAAAGTGTGGGGGTGTTTGGATAAGGTTCATATCCCTAAACCTAAAGAAACCAAGATAGGACCCAAAACTATTGACTGTGTCTTCATAGGGTATCCTGAGCATACTCCTTCATATAGATTTATGGTTGTGAGTTCTGATATTTCTGAAATTGGTGTGAATACTATTATGGAGTCTAGGGATGCTGTGTTTTTTGAAAATATTTTTCCTTTTAAAATCGACTTTCGTAAGAGAGGTGTGGATCCCCTACATGTCCCTTCAACCAGTCATACTTTACCTTTACAGGAAGATGAAGTAGAAACTGAGCCTAGGAGAAGTAAAAGGGCTAGAAACAAAACCTCCTTTGGACTTGACTTCGTAACACTAGCAGATCTGATCCTCAGACTTATAAAGAAGCCACGACTTCTCCTGAACTTCCATGGTGGAAAGAGTCCAGTATTAGTGAAATGGAATCCATCAAAGTGAATGATAAGTGGGAGATAGTAGATTTACCTCCAGGGTGTAAGAGCATAGGATGTAAATGGATATTCAGGAGGAAACGTAACATAGATGGAACTGTTCAAAAATACAATGCTAGGTTAGTAGCTAAAGGCTATAAACAACAAGAATGTGTAGATTTATTTGATACTTACTCACCCGTTACTAGAATTACTTCCATTAGGATGTTAATTGCTATAGTTGTGGTTCATAACCTAGAGATACATCAAATGGATGTAAAGACAACTTTTCTAAACGGTGAATTAGATGAATAAATTTACATGGAACAACCCGAGGGATTTGTAGTGAAAGGTTGTGAAAACAAATTTTGTAAACTTAAAAAATCTTTGTATGGATTGAAACAAGCACCTAAAAAATGGCATGAAAAATTTGATCATGTAATGTTTTCTAGTGGTTTTAAAACCAATGAATCAGACAAGTGTGTCTATACTAAACTTATGAATGATGCATGTGTGATTGTATGCTTGTATGTTGATGATATGCATATACTTGGTACAAACATGGATGTAATTAATTCCACTAAGAGCATGCTAAATGAGAACTTTGACATGAAAGACTTAGGCCCCGCAGATGTAATCTTAGGAATGAAAATTAGAAGAAATTCTAACGGTTATAGTCTTAGTCAATCTCATTATGTTGAATCAGTGCTTAGAAAATTCAATCATTTTGATTGTAAACCTGCTTATACTCCGTATGATCCTTGTTGTAGACTCAAAAAGAATAACGGTAATGGAGTTTCACAACTTGAATACTCACGAGTTATAGGAAGTCTGATGTATTTGATGAACTGTACTAGGCCAGACATTGCTTATGCTGTAAGTAAGTTAAGTAGGTATACTTTTAATCCAGGGAAGGAACACTGGGACGCACTTTTTAGAGTGCTGAGGTATTTGAAATACACTTTGACCTTATGTTTGAATTATGAAGGGTACCCTGCCGTCCTTGAGGGATTTTGTGATGAAAATTGGATATCAGACTCAGAGGAGTCTAAATATACAAGTGGATATGTTTTCACTCTATTAGGTGGGGCTGTTTCTTGGAAAAGTTCCAAACAAACATACATAGTGTTTGTACCCTTAATAATTTACACAAATTAATGGGCTAGCCTGGGCCAACAAAGCTCCTACTATTAGTAAATGATGGTTAATTGGGCCTAAGGGACTCCCCTTGTTGACCAAAGTATAGCTCACTAGGCCTTACAAGGCACCCCATGTGCAAGCCCATGTGCAAAATACCCAAATTAAGGCTAGACAAGTGCCACCTAAGCAGGGACAATAACATGGCAGGGGGACACATTACCTAAGCATGGGCACGTCAGCATTGGACGATGACGTGGCATATGCCACGTCGTCAAAACAGTGCCACATCAGCATAGATGCTGACATGGCGAGGTAACATGTCAGCAAAACACGAGACATGTAAGCAAAACGCGTGCCACGTCAGCATAACTGATGATGTGGCGGTTTCCCCGTCAGCAGAGCAGGGTGCCACATCAGCAGAATTGATGACGCGGCGCGTGACTCATCAAACCGGTACGTAGTCAGCATTTTCGTTAAACTTAATGCTCTCAATAATGACGTTGGTATATACTGAGCATATTCTGTTAAACGTTAACGGCATCATCATCTTCGGTTAGATTTAACGTCGTTAGTAACGGCGTCAGCATATTCCAGATAATATCGGAATATTCCTAACGGCGGCAGTAATGCAGCAGCAGGTTGCCGCGGGCAGTTCAACCCGGCAGCCAGGCCGGCGGCTCAACCCGGCGGCCAGCAAGAGCGGCAATAGCCGATTCTATGGGGACTAATCGGCGATTAAGAAACAATTTGGAGATTAGCATAGATTGAGTGGCAATTAAATGGCCGGCGGAAAATTAGAACGGCAATCGTCGATTATTTTCCGATTAATCGGCTACTTTCAAGGGACCCCGATTAATCGCCGATTAAGTGCCTGGTCAAGTATTCAGCGGAACACGATGTTGTTTAAGTTCCATAGTCCCTGATCATTCTTCCCCAATCTGTTTGCACAACGGATTTTTGCGCTCCACTGTAAACTTTGCTTCTAGAGCATTCCAACATCCATGCATCCATGAAAGATGGCCAGTTATCGCACGCGGCATGCAGGACCAGTCAATACCTGTAATTACTGGGAGGCATGCAGGGGCCAGTTATGGCATTCGACATCTTCCATAAAACCAAAGGAATTAAAATGAAAATTCGCGGGTATAAATAGACGGTTCTTAATACAAAAAGGTAAGCAATCTTCATACCAAAAATACCTGTTAGAAAAATCCTATTCTGACTTTAGCATCGGAGGGTTTTTTTGCAGGTAAAGCATCACAAAATTCTGTGTTTGGGGTAGAAGCAATTTTACCTTACAAACAGTGGCGCCGGCTAACGGTTTCAAAAAAAGAAAATCGTGTTTTACTAGATCGAGATATGGAAATAATAAGACAGACTGCTCGAAGGTCTGATTCTGAGAACAATTCCCAACCGCGCAGGAGACGCGAAATTGAGTTCCAATCTGTACCTGTTATACCCACTGGAAATAGGCAGGTTCAAGATCATACTCATAACAAATCACTGGATCGTGGATGAGATTGAGATCGTTTTCATGACGGAGCTACAGATCCGAATCGTAGAAAAGAAAAACAACCAGTGATCGATAACAAAGTGATCGACATTGATGTTCGTGGAAACAGAGGGTATGTGTTTCGCAACCCCTCGAGGAAGAATCACAATCGACAAGATCTGCGTGATGGCCGCAATGCGACTCCCAGTACAGAGGAGGAACAACTACTGCATCGGCTAAAGGAGCTAGAGAAGGAAAATGCTATCCTGAGATTAGAACGTGAAAACCAACCTCGACCTAGGACTGGTGTTTTGAATAACCAGAGGGTACGATCTGTATGGCAACGCCTTGGAGGTCGAATTGTACCACAGGTCGCGGATTCTAATAGAGAAGTAGTCGATCTTGATCGAAGAGACAAGAACCTACTGGTCACCGGAGATTTACCGAAATGACCTAAGCGAGCAAGGGATCGGATAGCTGCAACACAGCAGAGTACAGCCAGGAAAACATCTCATTCAAAACGCCTCAGAAATGAGGAGGAAGAGGTTCGAGATTGGAACGATGATGAAGATTTTTAGAACGATTACGGTGCTCAATCGGAGCAAGGAAGAGCTGGAAAAGAACCTACTGGAACCCATAGGAAAAAAAGGAGATCGGATAGTCATATTTTAGAGGACCGGGATTATGTACAGGAAGGCAATTCCGCAGATGGCAACCTAAACGCAATAACAAAAGCTCGTCTTGCTAAGATGATCGAGAAAGTGATGATAAACAAACAATCCAGAGAAGAAAAGATGGACAAAGCTACATCGAAACGAGAGAGCACCTTTCAAGCAGAATATAAGAGAATTCAGACCGCCAATGAATTTTCTAGTTCCAAAATTACCGGAATTCGACGAGAAAAATGATGATCCAGGTTAGCACGTTTTACACTATGAGACTGCCATGTCCTTGTGGCAGTACAGCGACGAATTAATGTGTAAAATTTTCCCGCAATCCCTTATGGGAGGAGCTATAACGTGGTTCAATCAGCTTCCAGCACAGTCGATTGGGACTTACCATAAGCTGATTGATGATTTTTACTCTGACTATAAGTACAACAATCGTGATCGGAAAGGATGCCATTCACTGTTCCTTATAGGAATCCGGAAGGAGGAAAGCATCAGACAATTCACTATGTATTTCAAGCAAGAGTTAGCAGACGTGGATGGATCCAATGACCAAGTTGTAATTGCGGCATACAAACAGGCTTACCAGCATGCTCAAAGAGGTGTGTACGGTTCTTAGGTAAAGAGACCACCAAAAAATTTGGAGGAACTATATGATCGAGTTGAAGAGTACCCCCGAGTGGAAGACGATTCTAAAGCCCGAGAAGAAGTTAACATATCATCCAATCATCCAAATGATGAAAATAAGGAAAAATACAAGAACCGTTCAAACCGACAGCATACCGATCGTGGTGATGCTCGATAGAAAAATCAAGGTGAACGCACCGAAACTGGGTACCAGAAATTTCACGATAAGAAGCTGACACCGCTAAACGTAAGTCTTACAGAGCTGTACGAAAAAATACAAAAAGTTTTCATCCCCCCACGTCCTTTGGCAATAGAAACACGAGATAAACGTGATAGGAGCAAATACTGCAAGTTCCATAAAAACCATGGTCACAAAACTAAGAACTGCCGCTCTTTACAGATCGAGATCCAACAAATGATCGATGCTGGAAAGATGCAACAGTACATGAAAAAGGACTTTGGGAAAGGTCCTGGTCAGTTTGGTACTGCACATGTGATTAATGTTCGTGTGATTAACGTCAGTCACGCCAGGATTCATTCAATGACCAGGCGGGCATTGGAAGACGAAACCAGGAGAATGCTCAGACAGTTGAAAGAGTGGTACCTGACAAATCACATTGATTTTGTCAGCGGTAATGGAGCAGAAACTAAGGAGCTTGGGTGCAAAAAGATCGAGTTCTCTGATGCATACATGATAGGTGTATATGCTCCACATAACGATGTTGTCGTTATAACTGCTTGGGGTGGCATGTTTCGTGTGCACCGGATTTTAGTGGATACTGGAAGTTCAGTGAGTGTGTTGTTTTTAGGAGCTTACGCCTCTATGAATCTCCCACATGACCTGATCGAGGAGGATGAAAACCCAATTATCGGTTTTAGCGGCGAAGTTACAAAGAAGATTGGACGAGAAACTTACGTCTAACTCTGGAAATCTTTGAACCTGTGATGTTAAATTATGATATATTTCGTCTTCAGTTCATCCGGACGAGAAACTTACGTCTAACTTTGGAAATCTTTGAACTTATGTTCAATTCTGATATATTTCATTTTCAGTTCATCCGAAAGAGAAACTTAAGTCTAACTCTAGTAATCTTTGAGCCTGTTATGTTCAATTCTGATATATTTTGTCTTCATCAGTTCATCCGAATGAGAAACTCAGGTATAACTCTAGTAATCTTTGAACCTGTGATGTTCAATTCTAATATATTTCGTTTTGTGTTCATCCGAATGAGAAACTCAGGTCTAACTCTAGTAATCTTTGAACCTGTGATGTTCAATCTGACATATTTCGTCTCCAGTTCATCCGAATGAGAAACTCAGGTCTAACTCTAGTAATCTTCGAACATAGGATGTGAAAATCTGATAAATTTCATCAGAATGAGAAACTCGGGTCTAACTCTAGTAATCTTCGAACATGGGATGTGCTAATCTAATAAATTTCATCTTCATTTCATCCGAACGAGAAACTCAGGTCTAACTCTAGTAATCTTCGAACATGGGATGTCCAAATCAGATAAATTTCATATTTATTTCATCCGAATGAGAAACTCAGGTCTGGCTCAAGTAATCTTCAAACATGGAATGTTCAAATCTGATAAATTTTATCTTCATTTCATCCGAATGAGAAACTCAAGTCTAGATCTAGTAATCTTCGAACCTGTGATGTTCAATTCTGATGTATTTCGTCTCCAGTTCATCCGAACGATAAAATTAGGTCTAACTCTAGTAATCTTTGAACCTGTGATGTTCAAGTCTGATATATTTCGTCCCATGTTCATCCGAACGATAAACTAAGGTCTAAATCTAGTAATCTTTGAACCTGTGATGCTCAATTATGATATATTTCATCTCCAGTTCATCCGAAAGATAAACTATGGTCTAACTCTAGTAATCTTCGAAACTTTAGAATTAGATTTCAAGTACAAAAACTCAGGCTACCATGGCTAGAGATAAATTCTCTTATGTTTCTGAGGTGGTCAGATATACATAATTCTCGATCTGATTTTTTGAACTTAACCGTCGTAAAAATTCCACTATCAATAATATGCATACCTCTGATTAGTTCACGAATTCAGGCTCAATGGGTATGCGTATCACTCCCAGCGTGTGAAATTCAGATCCAAGGGTATGAGTACCTTCCCCTATTCCCGAACTCAAAATCAAGGGTTATGTATACCGTACTTTCCCCTATTGAATCAATATTCACCGAACTTACTCGTATTGACCCAAAATTCCCCGGTATCATTCCATTTCTCTCAACATTCTCCGATTTTACTCGGAATGACTCAATATTCACCAATGGATTTAGCTATCTGATGATCTGGAGAGGCAAAATATCAGAATTTATGGTTCCTTGTTGGAATTAGCTATCAAGTACACAAACTCAGGCCACTAGGTTGCTAGCTAGAGATAAAATCCCTTATATTTCTGATGTGGTCAGAGATACATAATTCTCAATGCGATTTTACGAACTTCACCGTCTTCAAAAATCAACTATCAATAATATACATATTATGTATGCATACCTCTGATTATTTCACAAATTCAGACTCAACGGGTATGCGTATCACTCCCAACTCGTGGGAAAGTCAGATCCAATGGGTATGCGTACCTTCCCCTATTCCCGAACTCAAACCCAAGGGGTATGTATACCTTACTTTCCCTTATTGAATCAGTATTCACCGAACTTACTTGTATTGACTCAATATTCCCCGGTGTCATTCGATTTCGCTCAACATTCTCCGATTTTACTCGGAATGACTCAATATTCACCAATGGATTTAGCCATCTGATGAACTGGAGAGGTAAAATATCAGAATTTATGGTTCCTCTAGGGAATTAGCTATCAAGTACACTAACTCAGGCTACCAGGTTGCTAGAGATAAAATATCTTGTGTTTCTGACGTGGTCATAGATACATAATTCTCAATGCGATTTTACGAACTTCACCGTTGTCAAAAGTTCACCATCAATAATATGCATACTTCTGATTAGTTCACGAATTCAGGCTCAAGGGGTATGCGTATCATGATTACTCCCATCTCGTGAAAGTCAGATCCAAGTGGTATGAGTACCTTCCCCAATTCACGAACTCAAATCCAAGGGGTATGCATACCATAATTTTTCCTACTGACTCAATATTTACCGAACATACTCGTATTGAATCAATATTCTCCGGTGTCTTTCAATAGCTTAGCCTATAAAAATCGATGTTTAATTTGTAATATCCTATTAGATATTATCGGATATCGAATATCCGATATCGCTTAACCTATCAGATACGGATTTCCAAAATGAGAATGTTATAACTACCCTCCATTTTTGTTGACCTTGCACAAATACCCCCGAGGGGTAAAAAATAATTTTTTTGGAGTCAACTTGAGAAAGTTGCTTCCAATTTTTGGAAGCAACTTGTATACAGTTGCGTCCACTTATGGAAGCAACTACACTCGCCAAAAATACTCCAGATCCACATCATTTCATCAATAAAGCGCATAAACACTACTAATTAAGAAAATTTGAAATCAAACAATTGAATATATAAAAAGTAATTACACTAAAATCCCTAAGACAAAGAACCAAAAAAAAAAAAAAAACAAACAAACAAATTCAGAGAGATGTCCAAAGTTGAATCATAAAGGGTCTCTTGATCCAAACCAAGAAACCTAATATCTGAACGAAGGAAGTGGAATAGAAAAAGCTGATCAACCAATTGTCCATTTTACGAGCCTAAAATCAAACAACAGAAAAGTAATAAAAACTAAAGTGACACAAAAAAACTTTGTTTTGAGAGGAAATATCATTGTGCTCGTGAATAGAATCGTGGAACAAAATTGGTTTCATCTTATTCTTCTGGGAATTTATGTGGAATGTTGAGGAGAGTAATAGTCATATTAGAGTTCAGACCAAGGATAAATGAAAGAACCCATCATCCACAAAGAAAGAATCTGGATAGTAATAGTCATATTGGAGGTCACAGGAAACTCCTAACAAACAAGGCTCTACATCCATAGCATGACTATAGCAACAATCAAAAAACAAAAATCATATCGCAAGGTCAAATCATTCAAAAAAATAACGGAGCGCGGGTTATAAACCCAAAGGTGTCACTATCCATGTACAAAAATTCCAACAAAACAAATTGTTCACAAAAACCCCATTTAACATAAACTGTCTATATTACCCTTTTTATTTAAATCACCCCAACAAAAATAAAAATCAACCCCACTTTTAATTTTTATTATATTCACACCACCAACAGCAACACAGCACAGCAGCACCATCGCCACTGCACCACCGCCGCCGCCACTGCACTACCTCTACCGCCACTGCACCACCACCGCCTCCACTGCACCACCACCGACGCCACTTCACCACTGACGCCACTCGCACCGCTACCACCGCCGCCCTCGCCACCACTCGTTGTTGCCATCTCTTCATTGTTGTCGCCGCCATCGCACCACTGCCGCCACCATCGCACCGCCACCGCTTTTTCGCCACCATCTGCCGCTTCCATCAGATCATTGCAGCGCTTGACAACCGCCGTCACCACCACCACCACCATCGCCAACCGCCTCCATCACCAACCACCACCGCCATCGCTAACCGCCGCTCTCAACCGCTATCGCCAACCGCCGCTTCAACCACCATCGCCAACCGCCGCGTCACCAACCACCACAACCACATTTACCACCACCGTCACCGAAAAACACCATCATTTTCACCGACCACCACCACCAACCAAATCCACCGGCCACCCACAAACAATTAATTTGATTGATCAATGTTCAATAAAATGATAAAAAATGATGCAACCAAACTGAAAATGAGAAAAAATGATGAAACCAAACTGAAAAAATAATGGAACCAAAATTTCTCGTGCAAATAATTTCTCGTGAAAAATGATGTAACCAAACTAAAAAATGATGGAACCAAAATTGGTTTCACCAAAAAATAGATGAAACCAAAATTGGTTTCACCAAAACTAGATGAAACCTAATTAGGTTTCATCATTTTTCCACATATTGTCATTTCACCAACACAACTTCAATGATGAAACTAAACCAAAATAAACTAGGCAAAATAAGAAAAAAAATGATGAAACCAAAAAGGGTTTCACCAAAACTAGATGAAACCTAATTAGGTTTCATCATTTTTCTACGTATTGTCATTTCACCAACACAGCTTCAATGATGAAACCAAACCAAAATAAACTAGGAAGAAATCATTCCAACTAGTTCAACACCACTATCATATTACTGGTCTTCTTCCAAATTCCAACAATTTGATAATTACGATCTCCTCATACTAATTAAAAGTAAGGATTTATCACATCACACCTATGCTCTTCATCTATCACACCTATGCTCCTTTGCATATCTCAGTCTGGAATTGGTCTACCAGGATTTTCTGAGTGTTTGCGAGCATGGTTTTGTTTCTAAAGGTATCAAGATATGTAAGCACCCCCATAACCTTGGGCATCCCATGAACTTTTGAAAGTTCAAGGAACTCGAATGTTTCCCGAAATCAACAAACACATTTTAATTAGTCTTTTGAAGATTGAACATACTTTGTTTTTATTCAACTGCCCAGCTCTAATGATAGATTTTGTCAAAGGGGTATGTATATAATATAATTACAAGAATGCTTACACTACATCATGTATCCTCGTAACCATGCTCCACATAAAACACATAGCAGGGATGAACATAAATGTAAGCAATACAAACAAAAGCAAAACATAACTGAACACAGACTACTTCCTTCAAAAATCAAGCTAACAGGTGTCGAGTAGACTTCACTATTAAGTTAACAGTTCTCTACATCATGAAAATGTTAAAAACCACTTTAACAATTATTCCGGCTTAGGCATCACAATATGAACTCATATTCTTGCACCAAACACAGAAATCATAGAAATCCACAATGGAGAAGTTTTCAAGGAGATCAAATCAAATAATTCAGATGCATATTCTATACAACCATGATAGGCATAACCAGAAGCAATTGAACATCTTAATCTCTCATTGTCAACTGAATCCAAACCTGTAATTTCTTTCTGCCTAATAGCAAAGCCATGGAGTAATTTCAAATTAAGCAAGCATAATTCCATAGGTATGATCGGGAGAAGGGTATTAAAAGTGGCTGAATTGGGTTTCACTAGAAATTCTGAAACCAACATTCTTCTAAAAGTCTCGAACGCTAACTTACCATCACCAACCCGTACAAAACCATCCATGATTGAGTTCCAACTACTTACTTCCACCTAAATTCCAGATTTTCCCATAAGTTCTAAAGCCTCCAAAGCATGATTCCAATACCCATTTTGAGCATACTCAAACACCATTGAATTCCAAGTAACTTCATTTCTCTCGTGAACTCTATCAAACAGTTTACAAGCATCCCAAAAACAACCACATTTAACATAAAAATCCAGTAAAGCACTAATTGCAAAAACATCATGCTCATATCCATTAACAATCAAAAACCCATGAATTTGTCGTCCAGCTTCAACTAAATTCAGAGCTGAACATGACTTAAGAACAAATGGGTAAGTAAATTCATTAGGAACAATACCCATAACCAGCATTTTCAAAAACAATTCGACTGCACCGACGAAACAATCAGAATAAACATAAGTACGAATCATAGTATTCTAGAAGAATTGGTTAAGTTTTTCTCTTGGAATGGAACGAAAAACAGACCAAGCCGAATCAACATCTTTAACACGTAGTAGAAGTAAAGGAGCTTACTTGAAAGAGATCGATCAAATACATGCCGAATCAACATCTTTAACACAGTAGCCGAAAAACCATGATTGAGTTCCAACAATCTCTTGTATTTGATAAAGATATCGATCAAATACAAGTGATTCTTGTAGAACCCTAATTCAGTTCATACCCTTTTCAATCTCCTCTCTAGAACTCGAATTAAAACCAATACCAGTTGAATCACAACAAATTCAACACAAACCCTAACTGATTTGAGCTCCGAATCCAGATCTCCATCTCACTGAAACAGAAAAACAGGCGGAGAAGAATTGAAGGAGGATTAGAAGTCGGAAAAGGAAGAAAAAAAAAAGATTGAAGAAAAAAAATTGGTGTTCATGGAGATCCATTGTTGCTGCTGGTGATGATGGTGGTGGGAGAAGGAGATGAAATAAAAAAGAAACCGGAGAAGAAGAAGAAGAAAAGTTCGAAAGGGCATATTTTGGTTTTTCTAAAGTAACAAAAACTAAATTTACTTATTATTATTTGAGTTGGGGTTTTTGTCCCAATTTTATTTGAAACGGTTTTTATTTGGTAGAAATAATATGACCGGTTTTTTCTTATCACTAGTTTGCTCACCTAGGGGTTTTGTCACTAGTTTTGAAAAAATAAAATACTAATTACAAGGGGATAATCATCTCTAGAAGCCTCGGAATGATGTACTAGTCAAACTCTTGCTGCAAATGCAAATTCCACACCTGACTGCTTCAAAAATTATCGGTATGCCTTAGCTGGTTTCTTTCCTCTTGAAAAGACTTCCTGATATCCTCTTGAAGGAAGCTAGAAACACCAAATAAAGTTGTGCAAGACAGACCCACCAATGAATAAAATTCACTAGCAGCACTCGAATAAGTCAATGTAGAATCTATTATAATAACTAGTATAACACGCACGCGCGATGCGCCTGCTGTTCCGTTCGTAATTTTGGTTTTTAGTATAGATGAACCGGTGATACGCCTGCCGATCCATTTAAAAATCCACTTAAAATAAATATATACACATGTCAAAAAGTAAAAAATGAAAATGCCAACCCTGTATTTTGTGTATGTACTCACTGAATAAGTCTTGGGCTTTTCCGGGAGTGTGATAGGATTTGGCAAACCACGTTTATTGCTGGCAAAAGTTGATTTGCTAGCATACAATGAGAAACAGAAGCAAAACAGGGAATAGAACAAAAAAAACACCTAAGTAATATTACAAATGGAGTTGTATTGCCACAATAGATACATATATAGGTACCTAAAATCTTATACTAATATAAAGAAAAGAGGTAATTGTTTGGTGAAGCCTTTTTACATGACAATAATACCCCATTAACTAAGCTTTTAGTTAATATTTCTATATTTACATGAATGCTATTGTTTTAGAAATAGATCAAAAAAATTAAAACTTACATATCTTTAAAAATACACATCGGATTTTCTTAAAATTAATATATTTTGAAAGCTATTTAAATTATCTACGTAATGAGTACAAACAAGGATATTAAATTTTTATTTTAAGATTTTTTTTTCTTCTATTATTATCAAATTTGGTGTTGTTAAAAGAATCCAATTCAAGCATGTGCATCGCACATGTGGCCTTACTAGTAAGAAGAAAGAAAAGAAGAAGAAAAGAGAGATCATATGCATAGCATTTTGCGTATGTACTTGCTGTTGAGCCTGCTCGGTGATTCTGAGGATTCTATGGGGGAGTAGACTTCCCTCTGTTGCTACAAAAGTTAATCAAGATAGTTAAACCTATCGGTACATGTCAGGTTCTAATATTGCCAGCATTCGTACTTCAGATGAAGACACATATTTAATTGAAATTGAGAGTCTAACTTTCATTTTCAAAAATTTACTTAGAGACACAGTTGAACAAAACATTTGTAGTTCAAATTAGGGAACTGAAGAGAAATAAACCAATATGACGTGAAGTCAAATTACGAAACTAAAGAGAACCGATATGCCCTGATATATATATATATAAGTGTTTCTTATAACTACTTGTTCCCTCTTCTTGGGTCATCCTCATATGCATCTCATTTGTTGTACGCGATGCGACATTTTTGAAAGATTTGCTATTTCGCAACTTCAATTAATGAATTTCATTTTGCACGCACTTTCTCTAATATGACGCGGCTGTAATCGTAGTTCCTGAGTTTGCTGGAGGATCCCTGCGTTACGGCGAGTAAAACCAAGACAAAAATTAGAAAAATAAGATTGCATACATGCATAACAATCGAAATTAGGAAGGAATTTTAAAATACGGCAAGTCACAAAACCAAAAACATTAAGACAACAAAACGCCGTATGTCCATAAAAACAACAAAATCAAACCATAAATTGACAATGCAAAATTACAAAAATCAGTACATCATCAAAAATTACAAAAATTTAGGTGCTAAAGAGATCTTTAATTTCACATCATCTAAGATAATAATTGCTGTAAAGAAAGTGTAGATTACAAAACATGGAAATTGGCATCTTCAGTGAATAAGGCACCATATGCACCATATGTGCCATCTGCATTCAAGCAATCTACAAAATTAGCATCTTTAACAAAATTATGATTTATTTATATCCATGTTCTATATAATCTTATGTCAACATTCCTAATAATAGATGTTTGATCTCCGGTACAACTTGAGGTAGAATGTTAACTATAACAAGATAAGCACTACAAGTAATAAACTACTATATAAATCATTTAAGTGTATTTAATAAGAATTTGATTTACGATATTCATAATTGTTTAGGTGCTAAAGAGATCTTTAAGTTCAAGAACAAAATTTCCTCTACTTATAATTTTTTTGATTAAACTAAAAAAGATACTATTTCTAGGGTTTTAAAACAACCATGGGAAATCTCTTTTAATGTTACATTATCCTCATAAGAAGATCCAAAATTCCTTTATGACCAAACATGTGATTGCATCGGCTATCACTGAAATGAAATTAGATAATTAATTTCATGAATTGAAAAAACTACATAAGTGCATCATGTTTTTCTTTTGGATTTCAATTTCAATTTTAAGAGTAGCTATTGCAGCTTATAAATGGGAACAACACACTAAATTTAGTTCATCCTCTAATTCAACTTTACCCAATCCTCCAATTTCTCTAAGGGTTTTGAGTACAAATCTCTAACTTCAATTTTTTGCGATTGAGTTTCACCGTCTATCAATGGAATTGAGTAATTGATGTAAAGCCTGGCTTCGGAATCACAGAACCATACTCTTTTTGCTTGATTATTATCAATTGAGATAATTTTTGAAGCTTGGATCGAAGTGGAGGAGATTTTTTTCTGTCCATGGGTTTTTTCTTTATTTTGACGGATAAAAAAAAAAAAAACAGTCAAATACCCTTGGGTTGTTCGGAAATCACGAAAATGTGAGGAAGAACGAAAAAGAAAAGGAAGGGTATATTAGTCAGTTCACTGTAAACTGGTGAAAGTTCCCCTTTTCTTTATTATAGTATAAGAGCCTCTCCAATGGAATGTGTGTGAAGAAAAAAGCCATAATCCAAGTAGGATCCACAACAATATTTATAAAAAATTATCTCCAATCCATTGATGTGAAGTTGATGTGTCGAAAAAAAAGTTAATCCTCTAAGTGTACCTCTAGTTTTGGACATTCACTTAAAGGATGTCTTCCCATCCAAATCACACTTTTGTTAATAAAAATCATTGAAAAATAACAATGGAAATGATTTTAACCAATTATATGCCTACAAATAAGTAAACAAATAATAGAAAACTTTATGGGTTGGAGATAAAACTTTATTTTTCCTAATATTTAGGATTTTATGCTCAAATGATGTCTTAGAAGTGATGCCACATATGAAATATTCACATTCACCATTGTAGAACTCTAAGATAAACATGGAATGGGATACATAAGACTAGTCGAAGTAGTCAATGCTCCATTAAGATTATAAGTACCGACAGAACAAGGATGATGCTAAAAGAAAGAAATGAAAGAGACATTGTTTCTTAATTTTCTTAATCTAAAGGTGAAGGCAAAGAATGTTAATTTTCTGCACCTACCGCCCCTTGATTGATAGACTCAAATAGATAATTTTATTAGTTAAGATCATAACTAGATCTATGCGTGCAAAAGTGCGTTTATGATAGTTATATTAGCTTTCTATAAATTTAAACATTTCTTGACATTCTAAATCCTCAAGGGATATATAATAGGTGAAGCAAAAGGTATCTGTTTTACCTAGTTTGTTTAGAGTTTCTTGTGAGGTGTCATAGGCTTCGATTTGATCCCCAAATATCGAATGCAAAATAAGTTAGATAATCAACTACCAAAAATTTGCACTTCACGAAAGATGCCTAACAAACAAGGCTCTATCCAAAGCAATACTGGCATGACTATCATCTCAACTAAGTCGGCATTGGGATGAACAAAAATTCAATTTGCAACAACCAAATTATTCAAAATAAATAAATATATACAATGGGGTATGTAATGAACACATGTGCTGCAGGCTTTCGATTAAATTTCTATTAGAAATCCAAATATTTTCCGAAGTGCCTAGTGAGATCTTCTCAAAGTGGGATAGTAATTATTTATGTACATAGAGATGGAAAGAATGATGTATATAAATAGATCATTGTAGTCTCAATTTATTACAATTTGAATATCTGATAACAAACATACGAATTAACCAAATAAAGTTCTAAGTCATCCATGACGCTTTGAGAAAAGAAGCTTGTACCATGAAAACCAATTCATGGAATGCCAAATTAAGCTTCGAACTCAGTTGTCTATGGAAAGAACATACCCGCGATAACGAATCTTGGTTAACCGTAAGGATTTTTTTGTTTGTTTCATTGCTGAATGTAATAACTTGAGAATTTGGATTAGCACTACCAGTGACTTAGGAAGCTAATTAATCCATAAGAATAGGTAATTCCCTAGCTAATCAGTTTTACCTTAATTTCTTCACAACATAATATCATATAATAATGGGATCTTTATTTCGGTTGTGTTTGGTCTAAGTATTGTTGTTGTTTTGCTACTTAGTATGAATATGTTTCTCAATCCTTGTGTTTAGTCTTAGCCATGTTTTATACTCTCAATAGTATCATAATACTAGTTGTAGCCGTAGCAAATCCCACAACCGCACCGAATATGAAATAAACACACTCACTTACTAAAACATAAATACACTCACTTACTAAAACAAGTAACGAAGATAAGTATCAAACCATGCTATTTTTCTTGATGGATCATACACAAAGATAATAATTCTCTAAGTATACAAACCCTAGATTTTACCTCTCTATTCTCTCCACATATTACTTATACTAGAGAAAACCTCATTACCCTCTACAATGTTTCCTTTCTCTTTATATAGTCCTTTTATATAGTGGATAACAGCTAAAAAAGTGATACCCTCCCCCCTACAAACTCGGCTAAATCTTCTCCCCGATGTCTCTTCATTGTATTAATCTTGTACAACGATATTTTCGCAATGGGATCCTGTTGTTCTCGTAAGCTTTGTGTTTATCGATGTGCACAATCCGATGGATTATCGTGAGGGTCCGAGACTGCGTAGTAATTACGAAACTACAAGGATTCTTCTTCCATATTTAAGTTGTTTACAATATCCAAAAATCAAAGAGGTATAAGATACCACATTTCCATTTCACCATCTCTCTGCAACTCCTTCCCCAGTTTACAATTCCCACATACAACTGTTGAACATGTAATACCATCGAGTTATTTTTCCCTTTCTCAGTCAAATTCTTGCACACCCCTCAAGCAATAGTATTGAAAATCAATAGTCTCACTATGGTTACCCCGTTGAGGCCTAAAAGGTTGCTACAGAGTGTAGAAAATTGCACATGGTTTTACATAAATCGATAAACATGCTCCACCATTTGTTCTCATACTCCCCGGTGCCGCCATCCGAAAGTTTCTTGGGGGTGATGTCGTCACTTGAGGTTCTGCAATTAAAATGGTTCCTGATAATGTTAGACTTGTGTTTCCAAAGAGAAAAGAATGATAAAATAGCATACCGTTCAGGTCTCTAGTAAAAAATGTATGGTCTGAATAACAAAATAAGTGGATGCTAAAAAAAAAAAACTGCCAAAAAAACCTTAAAAAATTCTTGTCACGATTTCATCATGATTTGCAAAATGCCCGGATCAGATGTAGCAACTTGATTCTCTGGTATTTTGCTCCTTCTTGCAGTAACTATAATTCTCAGGATTCAAAATCTCTACCAGCTTCACTAACACATGTGGATCCCTATCGTCACTGGCCTGCAATTACAAATTCACAAATCCTTAGGTCATTGATATCAACAAGAAAATCAAGACCCGCTATCATTTCCATCTTCAATAACGTGTATGATATCAAACTAAAAAAGAACATACATTTCAGTTTTAAATACCCTAGGAAGTAGACCAAACATGGAAGTAAATCATGTAAATCAAAATCTTAGAAGGAAGTGGAGCAAAAGATAACATCAAAAATAGAAATAGTTTACTTTTAAAACGAAAATTGAAGCTGATCCACTGGGAAAATTACAAAAACAAAAATGAACCCCAAAATGAAACCCTAGACAATGGACCTAGATGCTTAAAATAAACTACCATTCATGCTAACAAAGAAACCCAAAAGTTATCAAAACACAAATAAGAAGACCAACTCAAACCTCTACAAGGAACATCACGGCTACAAAATCATCATGTTCTCTTGAATTGATCCAATAGCTCATGACACTGGATAAGGCAACAACAATTTTTTGAGTGCCAAATCTAGCAGCAAAGGATACCAATAACAACATAAATTCAAAACACTACCTGTAACTAGGCGGAACAACCTCAAGATTAATTCTCCTTGACTTTGGAGGTGCACATGGAAATACAAGGACCAAATATCCCCAATTTGTGAGTGCACAAGGATAAAAAAACAATTTAATGAGTCTAAAATCAAACATTTGAGTAATGAGAAGAAAACAAATCATAAATTGAAAAAGATTTACATTCAAAAGCTCCACAAAGATCTTCATCAGGATGATTAAAAGCATATTTGAGTTTTGAGATGAGATATCATTATCCTTATGAATCAACAACAAAGAGAGTGATAACAACAATAACTGCGTTAACATCATTGAGAAATGAACATATTCTTAGAGAATTAATCATTAAGAGTGAATCTTTTTTGATCTAAACCAGGGAGAGGAAAAAAAGAAGAAGGGAGAGTTTACTTAGAGGCGGCATGGCTGAAGTTATTTTTGTTAGGGTAACTCATACTTTTAGGGAATATATTTATATCAGAGAGATAAGTGATCCGACGGTCGAAGATGTTTGAGTTTTTGGGGTATTGAATGCTATTAGAGATGTAGTGTTAGTTTCAAGTTCAGGGTTTGAGATATTGCCCCAGAAATGTCAAAGTGGTTTACTAATTTGTTGCTGACAAAAGTACAAATATGCACACCTAGTGAAGTCTCACAATTTCCGGTTGGGCTGGAAAAGAAAGTGAATCGTAGACAACACCTCATCGTTGATTAGCCCGATTGGGAGAGCCTGTTTTTTCTATGTTCTTGAAGAGACATGTTTTTGGGCATACCAAAAAATTACCGGGCATACTCAAGGTTCGGATCACAACCTTTTTTTTGCCTATAGGTTCGCAAGGTTCGGCTGATAACTTTTAAGATGAACTTAGACAAAATGTACGCCCCGTAATTTTTTGGTATGCCCAAAAACAACTTTCTTCTTGAAAACCAAAATACCTGGTTAGAAATAGTTAGCTAGTAGTAATTCTTGCTTAATTTAAGGTGAAGATAATGAGCTTGAAATGTTGGAGATTTGACCTAGGTTTGGTTTCGGTTTGGAAAATGAGCTTGAAATGTTTGTAATGGCCATAGTGGTTTATTGTAGATGGAAGTGAAGGTTAAATTGCCAAAGAAAAAAATAGATATGAGACCTTTGTTACTTAGCCGACGCGTATTCTTAATTCTGCACACAATTTAAATTGCCAATGTGGTTGTGGAACAATTTGGTGTTCCACTGCCATTCCAACATGTATTATTTAACACTTTCGCGCCTTGCTCCAAAACTACTCTCATGCGATTCGATAATTTTTATTACTGTAATGAAGTGGTCGATTTAGTGGGTGATGATACCAGTGATCTGAGTTCAAAAATCGCAAATTAATACCAAATTCTTTACAGTTCAAAACACAGAAATAAATTATTATCTAGTAAGCAAAATTTCAACGGTAGTATTATTATATAAACCCAAGTTTCAATCAAAATATATTGGTCTCATTCACGATTATCTCTTTCTGGAAATGTCTATTTAGACTTGGTTAAGTGTTTTCTGATTTAATGCTAATTATCTTGCCTTTTGTAAATAGTAGTCCGATGTTTAATTTCCATGGATTTTAATGACTCTCAGAAGTCTGACCAGTATGTCTAAAGCTAGTATATGTTTAGGTGCATAATGTCAAGGCTGGTCCTCCGCTAATCTATGAAGACACCCAACCTTATCATTCAAGTCAGCAACAATCTCAACAATCATGAACCAAGTCTGGTCATACAGAAATAATCTCCGCCTAATATCTTGGATTGTTATCTTACTCTTTTGAATGTTTTTGAATAACAACGTCAGCAACCTCAATCTTTAGGCCTCCTCCTCCAGTTGTCAATCAATAGGTACCTCCGAATGCTCCCGAGCCTTTTCTTGCGCCAGATGATACTCAACAGGTTCCTTCACCAACTTTTGAATACTTAAATGCCAATTCTAATGCGCCAACTACTTCACAATCTCATACAGCTTTACCTTCAACATCATCAGCATTACATATAGCTGCTTCCATATCTTCACCCGCGCACTTGATTACGAAGATTGTGCCATAGTTACAATATCAAGCTAAACAACAGGGTCATAGGATAGTCACAAGAGCTCAATTTGGAATTACAAAGCCTATCCAGAAACTGTGCCTGAGTACGACAAAACACCCACTTTAAGCAAATGACTTTATGGAACCTACGTTCTACTCAAAGTATTGTACTAATCCAAAGTAGAGAACTGCCATGAATGTGCAAATTAATGCCCTGGTCATAAATGGTACGTGGTCACTAGTCAGGTATGAAAACGGCATGAATGTTATAGGATCCAAATGGGTTTTCCGCATCAAATAAAAGCCAGATGGAAGCATTGATCGATACAAGGCGCGCTTGGTTTCTAAGGGGTTCTACCAGTAGGAATGGATTGACTATGGAGAGACATTCAACCAAGTGATAAAGCCTTGCACTTCTTGTTTAGTATCTCAATTGTAGTCATGAATCACTGGTCCTTGCCGCAGTTAGATATAGAGAATGGTTTTCTACATGAAGTGTTAGAAGAAAGGTTTATATGAAGTATCCTGCGGGATATGTTGAAAATTTCCCAGATTATGTATGCAAGCTTCATATGTATCTCTACGGACTTAATCAAGCACCGAGAGCTTGGTTTTCAAGGCTCAGTGAACATCTAATCCATGTTGGATTCAATGCTTCCATCGTAGATTCTTCTTTGTTTGTACATCAAACTCCCATTCTGTTACCTATGTTCTCATTTATGTTGACGATATTACTGTCACGGGATCAAATTCTGAGGTAATTAATAATCTTATAACTAATATGGGATGTGCTTTTGTAGTACATGATATGGGTGACCTGTCTTTCTTTTTGGGAGTTGAAGTTATTAGGAAAAAGGGTGAAATTGTGTTGTCTCAATGTAAGTATGTTGTTGACTTACTTCATCACACAAAACTTGAAGGAATCAAACCAGTTACCACTCCACTGGCGGTTAATGAAATGATTCAGAAGAACGGGCCTGAGAAGTTCCAAGGAGCAATCATTTTAGTAGTGTGGTAGGATCCCTACAATATCTGCATATTACTAAGACTGACATGTCTGTTTTCGTGAACAAGGCATGCCAGTACATGCATGAGCCTTATATTGAACACCGGGAACTTTTGAGCGTTCCTACGTTACCTCAAGAATACAATCGACTATGGTTTGGTTTTCAGGCCAAATGCAGATAACTCACTTGATGCATACTCCGATGCTGATTGGCTGGCAGTTTGGATGATCGCAGGTCTACAAGTAGGTATTGTATATGCTATGGTGGCAATCTAATCTCATGGAGTGCTAGGAAGCAAAAGACAGTCTCAAAAGTCAAAATCCAGCACAAAAGCAGAGTACGGGAGTGTCGCGATAGCTACTTCTGAACTATGTTGTAAAAGGCGAGCACGTGGCAAAAAAAGGCGCCCAAGCGCCAAATTATACCTAATTTTGTTTTTTTCTAAAAAAAAAGGCACTTGCCTGGGGCGCCAAAGGCGCTAAGCGCTGGGCTTGGCACCTCGCCTTGCCTAGCGCCTTTTACAGCATAGCTTCGGAACTGATTTGGATTCAGTCATTATTGAAAGAACTAGGTCTCAAATCTTCAAATCCATCCCTATGGCATGATAACCTTGAAGCTACGTATCTTACGGCCAATTCTGTCTTCTATGCACGTACAAAGCATATAGAGATTGACTACCATTTTGTAAGAGAAAGGGTGGCCAGCAAATAGTTGCTTGTGAAGTTCATAAGCTCCAAAGATCAATCAGCAGATGTTTTTACTAAGAGATTGCCTTTTTCATGTATCAACAACCAGCCTGGAGAATATAACATAAAGTTGAGCTTTGAGAGGAAATATCATTGTGCTAGTGAATCTCTTTTTTAGGCAGAAAAATTGGGAGATCTAACAACTATGAAGTTTTTCTTATAGACGGCTGAACTGAAGATATTGGAAGGGCTGCCTAAAGCTTTTAGGAGTTTCAAAAGGGAGTTAGATAAGCGATCCAAAGATTAGGAAATGTTGAGATATTTGATCTAGATCCAACGGTTAGGGGTGGTAAAGGCTTGTTGTTGTGGACTTGTAGTGTTTTGGTTCACGATTTGTAAAATGGCCCAATAATAATGATTACTCAATCGTCACTACTACTACCATTTCAATTCGTAACGTTGCACTGCAATGCTCTACTAGGAGTTTTTTTTTTTTTTTGTTAAACTGATCCTTGACCACCAAACAGTCATGGCTAGGACTAAGCAGTGATGTAACCAGGATTGAAGGTGTAATATTAGTTGTTCAGCAAAGTAAGGTTACATGGTTCCCCTATTAGTATTCAACAGGAGATGAAGCGGAATGAAAAGTAAAAAACGTAACTATTGATTTTACACCTTCAATATTTAGAATTTGCATCCTAAATATTGATTTTACTGAATACTAAATATTGATTTTACTGAATATTGATTTACATGGTTCCCCTATTAGTTCCCAATTGATTAAACGTAACTATCGATGTTGGGAACTATCGATATTTAGAATTTGTTTGTGGAAATATTGATTTTACTGATATTTTTTTCGGTTTGAATTTGATAAAAAAAGCCACTGCATAATAATACGTAACTACTGGCATGTAATTGAAGTCAGTTCCCAACATCCACGAATCAAGAGGTACAAGTGATCATATTGGGAACTCCAGAGCAAGACTGACTTCCCCCACTGCAAATCATTAGGTCTTTACTATGATATAAGTATTGGAATCGCAAGTCAGACAATGAAATTTATGAAACTCGGTCAGCAATCTTGTGTCTCTAGAATAGAATAATGAACCGAATTACAAACACAAGGATGCAAAAAGAATAAAAAGAGAGACGTTGTTTCTTAATCCAAAGGCGAAGCCATACAATCTTGATCACAATATCATAATATCACAATATCATAAAATATGGTGTACCAAGAATCCAACAAAATGACCACAACCTGTTTCAAAATTAGAGAGTTTAGTGTCATTCATAGCACCCAAAAAATCATTTTATTTTATTTTTGCAAGGGCAAACCACCAAAGAACAAACTAATATGTTAAAGGGCCGTGGTAATGATCACAACCTGTCCGAGATTAAGCATATCAACTTCATCGATCCAGTAAATTCTTCATTTCATTGATTTATTTTTACCTTTTGTTCTTTGATTTATTTTTTCATTTCTTGATCACACAGAACCTTTGACTAGTACATGGAAGGAGAGTCATGGAGATTCCTCCAAGGAAGATGAAGTAGGATAGAAACTGCTGATGGGAGTCATGGGAAGACTAGCCATTTTCCTGCATAAAAAAATAAATAAATTATGAGCCTAAAATCAAACAACAGACAATTAATAAAAACTAAAAACCATTAAAAACAAAATGAAAAAAGAATTACTTACCAGAGCAAACAGCAGCCAAAACTGTATTTGCAGTCCAGAAGTCAAGATAAAAAACTTAGCTTTGAGAGGAAATATCATTGTGCTAGTAAATTGAATCATCGAACAACAAGATCAAATCTGTTTCATCTTCTTCTTCTTCTGGAAGTTTCATTGGAATGATGAGGAGACTAATAGTAGAAATGGAGATCGGAATCCATGGTCGACAAAGAAAGAATTTGGACATAAAAATCATAGATCTGAAGAAGAAGAAAATTGAATGAGAAAATTGGTTTTACAAAGGTGCGGTGTAGATTGACGGCGGAAGGTAAATATATAGGGTACCTCATGTTTTAGGGTTATCAAAAAATGATAATCTAACAACGGATGGGAGAATGTTTGAGATTTCATGGGTAAGAAGGTAAGAAGCTGACCTGACCGTAATAGTTTTGTTTTCCACTTTGCTAGCAATTATATTAGTGGTTTGTTTTAGATGATTTCATGGGTTGTTAATGACCTTTACAAGTCTGACCAATATCTTATGTTTAGTAAGAAGAACACAGTCGTGACTGAAACCAATACATTTAAATCGAACTTTGAATTTTGTCGACAGTATACAGATTGATTGGTATGTAGCTTTGTTTCGGATCCTTCAAATTCAAGCTTGATAATAGCCAATCATTTAATTACCAGTTATGTACCTTGATAGAGTGAAACAAGTGATACAAATCAGAGATAAGGTCTAGTCTCTTGGACTATCAAAACAATTTTGTTCTAACATTAGTAGATATTTGTCTACTAATATTATATTATATCACCACTTTTTAGCTCTGATATAATGGACCCTGGTCTCATTTCATTTTACTGTAATGATATCATCAAGGGAGCTTACTTCATTTCTGTTCGGCTATCCAAACTCCAGTTTTACAATGCTCAGTAATTGAAAGTAATAGTCTCACCAGTCAGGATCAATAATCCTGCAGCAAGCTTTCAATTCAATTTCTATTACAAATCCAATTCTTTTCAGTAGTAACCATTACTACCCAGTGAGATGTAAGATATTAGTAATCTGCTCAAACCAATAAGAGGTACTGAAGTGTGGCGAAAATGAGATAGTAATTATTTCTGTAAATATCCAAAGAACGACGTATATAAATTTGTAATTTATGATGAAATCTATTGCAAATTGTTTCACTCTATTTGTAATTGTTTCACTCTATCAAGCAATAAACAGATCGCTGTAGTCTCAATCTATTACAAATTGAATTTATGATGAAATCTGATAACAAACATAGTAACATACGAATTAACCGAATAAATTTTTCTCTCAACTTTAGAGAGTAAGAGGGAGACCTGCTGGTAGTAACCGGAAGAGATGAATAATGAGTTGCATCAAACATCTAGATCTACTTGTCCATCAAATTGATTAAATGTTCTTGGATCTTGCAGCTTCTGGTCTTCTCTCTGAGTAAAATCCAAGGAGATCCACGTCTTGAGATCCTGGAGTACCTTCGATTAGTCTTGTTTTCATAATCATATATACCGTTGACATCTGTTTTCAACTCTTCCTAATATGCCGAGAAATACATGGAGCCATTTCTTCCAAATGTATCCAAGAAATTAAATAGGAGGTTTATGGAATAAATTTGAGGTTTGATAGGAAATATCATTGTGCTAGTGAATGATTAAGATAGTAGCGGTAGCAGTTAGAGAGAAACAGTTTCTTGAAAACTCATCCATTATTCACAAAGAATTTCCATATTTGAGGAAGAACAATTCTGAGATCCAAGTTATAGGCGGCTGAACTGAAGATATTTGTAGGGTTACCTTATAAGCTTATAGGGTTTCATATGGGAGCTAGATAATTGATCCAGTGGTTGATAAAATGTTTGAGATGTTTGACCTAGATCCAACGGCTATGGGAGGTGAACTTTTAAGGCGGGTGGACTTGGTTCATGTTTTGATTAATGGCCCAGTAACAATCAAAATTGAATCCGACACTAGTATAGAACTTAGAGTGTCATGCCCATCATTATGGATGATATTTATATGGGGGTTTACAAGTAATCTTTTTTGGGAAAAATATCGTTTGGTCCTTTTTTGGGTGGGCTCATGTCTGTTTAGTCCTTTGATCAAACGCCTTTACTGTTTGGTCCATAATTATTTAAAAATATTTAAATAGACATAAATACCCTTCCGTGTTTTTTTTGTAGCAGTTCTTCCGTGCTAAAAAACAGACTTCATTCCCAGGAATGAAGTCCATACAAAAAGCTAAATAAAACAGACTTCATTCCCAGGAATGATGTCCATACAAAAAGCTAATAAAACAGACTTCATTCCCAGGAATGAAGTCCATACAAAAAGCTAAATAAAACATACTTCATTCCCGGGAATGAAGTCCATACAATAAGCTAATAAAACATACTTCATTCCCATGAATGAAGTCCATACAAAAAGCTAAATAAAACAGACTTCATTCCCAGGAATGAAGTCCATACAAAAAGCTAAATAAAATAGACTTCATTCCCGGGAATGAAGTCCATACAAAAGGCTAAAAAAACAGACTTTTTCCTAGGAATGAAGTCCATACAAAAAGCTAAATAAAACAGACTTCATTCCCAGGAATAAAGTACATACAAAAATCTAAATAAAACAGACTTTATTCCCAGGAATGAAGTCCATATACAATAGGAGAAATGAAGTTCATCTTAATCTTCGTTCCAGAAATGAAGTTCATCTTAAGCAACAACAGCAGAAAAAATCTTTTTCTTCTTCTTCGTCATACACAGCAGCAGAAAAATGTGTTTCTTCTTCTTCGTCTTCGTCTTCTTCATATTTTTCTTCTTCTTTGTCAACAACAACAACATAAAATATCATTTTCTTCATCTTCATCTTTTTCTTTATATTTTTCTTCTTCGTCAACAATAGCATATTTTTTTTTTCTTCTTCTTCATCTTTTTCTTCTTCTTCGCCAACAACAGCAGCAGTAATGTGTTTTTCTTCTTCTTCGTCATACACAGCAGCAGAATAACCTAAAAAATTCGTTGTTCTTCATCGTCTTTATGAGCAGCAACAGAAAAAATAAAAAATGGGGAGGAGTGAAACTAGATCTGAGAATAGGAGGAGAGAGAAAGTAAATCTGAAAATTAGATATTTTCTTGGGTTTCTTTCTATATATTTGGTCCCAAAAGGGTATTTGTGCCACTACAGGATGACATTTACATCATCCATGACATCAGTGTAGGACCAAACTATAATTTATATTACCAAATAGGACCAAACAGACATTTGACTGGGTCAAATGGACTAGGCTCATCCTATTATATTATTTGTAGGACCTAATGGTATTTCCTACATCTTTTTTTCAGTTGTAATTTCTTACAAACAAGAGGACCTCGCAATAAAAATGGATAGTCATGTGAACGAAGAGTAGCATGGATAATGAAATTGAAACCAACAATCAAACATTTCATATATCAGATTACCCTAAATGAAATTGAAACCAGAAATGATGTCTAAGTAAAGAGAATGTATCCGAAAGTAGAATAGAAGAGTCCAATGCCCACCTAAAGTTTAAATCTTTTTTAAAAACAAGAGGACTACAAAATAGAAACCGATGCCTAACAGGCCACTGCGTAATAATTTGAAACTGCATGCATTCTTCAAGTGATTAAATTGGTTGTAAAATCAACAAAGAAAAATAAACTTCTTGAGTGCAGTTCCGTTTCCCCATCCCACATGCAACAGCATCAAGGTGCATTCCTTTTTCTCAGTCAAAATCTTTCACACACAGCCCTAGTGTTATGGAAGTAAGTAGTCTTTCAAGTAAGGATCATAGCCTCAGTGAGAGCGGATAGCTGTAGAGTTCTGCGCCAAATGCTCATCATTTTTTCTCACGCTCCAATGGTGTGTCACATCTTATATAAGGTTCCTGCAATTCAAATGATGCTTGATAAAGTTAATTAGACTTGTTTTGCCAAGGAAAACAGACTAATAAACAAACATACCCTGCTGCAATTATTTTAAATTATCAGCAAATAAACAAAGAAAGGAGCGGCGTCTCTACAGTTTACAATCTGTATTAAAAACAAGGATATTAAAGGTCGGAAATGAGAGACATTGTTTCTTAATCTATAAAGGTAAGGTAAACATTGTTTCTAATATGTTTATAAGAATCCAACGTAATGAAAAGGAGACAAACAAATTTCTCTTTAGAATTCAAAATACATTTGAATTACTTATTCTGATCAAAGCATCTACTGCACGAATATTCAACAACATGATATAACCCAAGGATCAAACAACAATCTAATAGTGTGACCAAAACATAGTTGTTACCACTGCTCTTAATACTGTGTCCTGTACCTGACATCCAAAATTTTCCAAACAAATGTATCTCATTTCAACATGCAATTCTTAACTAAAATCCTTTATCCGTTTATTTAGTATATACAGGCACATCATAGTTACACACATCTATAAAACTCAAAGCAACAAGCAAAAACTCTAAAGTATAACATGAAAACCAGAAGTTAATAAAAATAAAAAAAATATATACTAAGCTAATATATTATGAAGGCCAACTATTTTGTTCCATAGATACATATTTATCAAATATGAGTACTCTACCACCACTGAGTTATATCAAAACAGCTAGCACAAAAGATGAAGATAGTGCAGCATTATGAAACTATAAAAGGTTATATATCATACAAGTTCAGTAAACCCGCGCAGTTGCGCGGGCTAGATTTATTAATATGATTCACCCACTCATTATTACCTTTTCTGGACCTCTCTTTTAGTAGCTTCTTGTCAATAATTTTTTACTTTTTATCGATATCTTGTCGATAATTTTTCCTAATCGAAAATATATATTGCGTACTAAATGCGATATCTAGGAACCTGTGCACATTTATGGTATCTAGTCGATAATTTCACCTGAACTGTCATGAAATTGATACGGTGATAGTTTTGAAATGTCACCTATGTTGACTTTTCTACTGGTGATATATGTTGTTAATCATAATGAAAAAGTTGAGGGCATAGCTGCCATAAAACTTGACATGTCTAAAGCTTATGATAAACTGGAATGGGATTTTCTTGAAAAAGTCTTATATTAAAATGGATATGTCTAACCACTGGGTTAAATTGATAAACCAGTGTGTTTCCACTATGTCTTACTATGTTCTACTTAATGGTAGTCCTACTGGTTTCTTTAAACGTGAAAGAGGTCTCAGACAGGGAGATCCCCTGTCCTCCTATCTTTACATTATTTGCTCTGAAGCTCTTTCTTCTTATATATACCCTTCAGATAAAAGGTATTCTAGAGGGCATTAAAGTTTGTAAAGATGCATGCTCCTGAGGTGACTCAACTTTTATTTGCTAATGATTCTCTTCTGTTTTCTAAATTTACTTAAAAAAACTTTCAAGTCATTAAAGATTGTCTCCAAAAGTATTGTCTAGCTTCTGGACAGGAAATTAACTTTGAAAAATATGGAATTCTGTTCAGTAGGAAAATCCCTGAACATAGGAAAGCTATCCTAGCTAATATCTTAGACATTCAAAGTAGGGATTTGGGAGAAAAATATCTTGGCACTCCGACTGTGTTCCAAGCCTCTAAAATACAAACCCATATGGGTATTCTCCAAGCTATTGATGCTAGCACATTTATCTGCCTTTATAAGCTCTTATCCCGAGCTGTTTGAACCAATCTAGTCAAGCATATTGGCCAAGCTATCCCCCGTTTTCAAATGGGTTCCTTTCTTATCCCTAAACATCTCTGCAAACAAATGGATTCCCATCTGTGCAAGTTCTGGTGGGGTGAAACTTTTGATCCTAAGGACAAAAATCTTCACCTCCTTGGTTGGGACATTTTATGCTCCCCCAAAGCTGAAGGTGGGTTGGGATTCAGAAAAGCAAAATTAAACAATCTAGCTATGCTTTCTAGGAATGCATGGTGAATTCTTGAACAACCTAATAGCTTACTTTCCACTGTGCTTAATCCTAAATATTTTCCTAAAACTGATTTTTAAATTCCAAATGCACTGCAAAGTGCTCTTGGACTTGGAAATGCTTACATGATATCAAAGATCTTATAAAACCTCTCATCTCTTGAATTGTTTGGGATGGTTAGTTCATTGATCCCTGGTGTGACAAATGGATCCCCTCTCTAGGCTCTGCCACTCCCAACCCTTTGGTTCCTCCTGATCCAAATATTAAAGTTGCTTATTTTATTAGTGCCTAATCTAGAAGTTAGGATGAGTATAGACTTAACACCCATTTTGATAATGCTTTTGTTCAGAAGATTATCACTATTCACTTAAGCCAGCTTTGCCCTCCTGACAGGAGGGCTTGGGATCTTTCAAGGAATGGCAAATTTTCTTCAAAATCTGCCTACTTGGGTCTCAGAGGCCTTAGGCCTTCCCCTTGTAAAAATATTTGGAACTGTATTTGGAAAATTTAAATTCCCCATAGAATCCAGTTTTTTTTTTTTAAAAGCAACTAGAAATGCTCTACCCTCTAGAACCGTTCTTCACACTAGAATGCTTATGCATAGTGTGGATTGTACCAGGTATTCTGACCCTCAGGAAACTATTATCCATGATTTGGTCCACTGTCCCTTTGCTAGTAGAGTTTGGTTCATCTCTTATTTCAACATAAACACTCCATTTTTTCAAAATAAATCTTTTACTGATTGGCTTTTCTTCTGGTTGATTGATTCCTAATCTAAACTGTCTGAGGGGGATCAATGTCTCTTTGTGGGAATCTTATGGTCTCTCTGGACTATTAGAAATAAATTTTTTTTTTAAATATTAAGGAAAATTTTACTATTGTTCTAGCTAGAGCCAGAGCTATGCTCCTCACTAGGAAAAATAGTATCTCTAGCACTACTATCCCCTCTACCTTGAATGTCATCCTTTGTGACAAATGTATGCCCCCATATTTTGGTTGGATTAAATGCAATATTGACGGTGCCTTTGTTGGTATCTCTTGAGATAATGGTGCAGGATATGTGATGCGAGGTTTTGCTAGAAAAGAAACTTTTTATGCAGCCATAGTTTTTGACGTTTAATCTGCTGAGGAAGCTGAAGCTAGAGCAATCTGGGTGGTGTTGAAAAAAGATGTGCATCTATCTCATGTCATCGTTGAGAGTGATGCGAAAGCTCTCACTGATCAATTTTCTGCCGGGATATTTGATGGAGATTCACGAACGGATGCTATCTTTAAAGATATTCTATTTTTCTCTTATAGTCTAAATTCTTGTATTTTTAGTTATCAACCTCACATCTGTAATTCTGTAGCTCATGATCTTGCTCAATGGGCTAAACAAAACAAGTCTTTTATGTACTGGTCTACACCACCTATTTGGATTCTTCCAACATTTAAGGAGGATCATTAGCCTTTTTGAAGGACTTTGTAAAAAAAAATGTAATGCAGCCAGCCACTTGGGCTAAGTGACCATTTCAGGCTCATTTTTCAAACCAGGAACCAAACACTACAAGGATATGATAGTCAAATCTCAAAATCTTCGAACCGTTAGATCATCTATTTTCTTCGCCTTATATGTATTACCCTAAAGCATTTGGGACCCTAAAAGTAAAAACACATCTTTAGCCGCCGTCTTTGTTCATTTTTCTTCTTTCTTATTGAGATCTCCGAAAATTTAAGTCCAGATTGATGTATTCTTGGAGAATTTCTTCATCTCTTCCTAATGTTAGCATCAATATTACTCTTACTATTATCATTCATCTGAAACTGCCAGCAAATAAAGAAGATGAAACCCTTTTATCTATTTTATTGATTCAGTAGCACAATGATTTCTCTTCTCAGAACTCAATTTTTTTCCACATGAATCATCTTGTACTGTGTTCCGTTTATTGTTTTAATTTATTTGAATTTCGTTTATGGTATATGTATCAGGTCAAAAAGTTTAGACAATAAATAGGTGTTTACTTGTTCAACAGTGAATGTGTTTAGTCTAGTTAAGAGTCCATGTTAAGTTGTTTTTTTTTTTTTTTGAATTCCTAGTTTGTAGCATCTAGAGGGTTAGTGGGATATGCCTTATCTTTTGTAATCTATGTAATATTTGAGAAGGAATGGAAAAGGAATCGATTAAGTTTATAAAAGAAACTCTCTTGTAGGCTTAGGTTATATGTGGAGTCATCAAATCCATCATCATTGCAACTATAAGTTTTTCCTCTCAAAAATCAAAGATTCCTCTCGACGGCAAAATTTGGTATACTAAACACTGCATTAAATTTTTTGTTGGAAAATCATCTGTGTAAGAAAATTCTAGAGAAAAAATCATCTGGATAAATCTAGTATTCTTGTGTTGTACGATTTGATAAAATGGAAGCTCATTTCTGTAATTTTGTATGTAAGGCTTACAATTTAACTGAAGGGTCTCTATTAATGGAGAGTAATAGATGATGAGAATGAAACGAATGGAACAATCAAATATTTCAACCACTAGGAAAAATATAAAAATCAACTCAGATAAGTTTGAATATTCGATTACAAAAAAACAAAGTTCAATGATCAAAATCGAAAGATATCAACATAAAATGAAAGAATCTGAATTCAATAAGACATCACCAGATATTAGCTGTAAAATTATGTTCCCAGGTCTCATTTCATTATAAACCCTGGTCTTATTTGATCATTATAGTGTGCACCACCTATAAATCAACATGTCATACAATGATATCGAAACTGAAATTTGGAATCATACAACGAAAAATTTATTGAACTCTAAATTGACATAATCAGAAAATAATATAGAACTGAGAGAGTTCCATGCCCAATAGAAACTTATGTTTAACAAGACTGCATAGTAAAACAATACTGTAGGGATTCTTATTCCAAAATTAAGTTTTTTACAAAATTCCAATTCAAAGAAGAATGAATTATCACTTTTGGATTCCAATTCCATTTCACCATTGCTCTGCAATTCCTTCCTAGTTTAACAAATCCCGCATATAAGTGTCCACATTTAACACCATCGAGTTTATTTCCCTTTCTCAGTCAAATTCTTGCACACCCTTCAAGCAATAGTCTCATGAGTCAGAATCATCACCTCGATAAGGTCTGAAAACTTGTTGCAGAAACATGAGAAATTTCTCAGGTTTCCACGTTAATCTATAAACATACTCCATCATTTTTTATCCCTGGTGCTGCTTTCAGTTTTGAGAGAAAAAATTTCTTGAAAAATCGTCCGTTATTCACAAACAAGAATTTTCTCAGACGGACGAAAAATTGTGAGATCTAAGAATTTTGAAGTTTGCTTTATAGTGCTTGTGAATCATCAACCAGATTAGAGTTTCATCTTCTGGAAGTTTAATGGCATCACGAATAGTGGTGTTAATATTATCATCTACAATATAGTTATAACTAGATGAACTAGTATCTTTCCCATGCGTTTCACGGGATTAAGTTAATTGAATTATTAATTGTGTTGAAAATTTAGAGACGGATCTTTCCTATTTTGTCAAAATGGAGTTCTTGGATAATGGTTAAACTCCCATGCCTTGGATTTCCATTCCATTCATTATTAAATAATACAGAGAGTATCTTGAAAATACTTGACTTAATGAGAATAACACAAAATATCATCTAAAAAAGGTAACAACATAATATCTAATCTATTACACCCCCTTAGTCGAAGCGGGAGAAGAGCAGACGCTTAGACTAGTACCAAAACGAATAAATAGCTATCGTGGAAGGCCCTTGGTAAAGATATCAACATATTGATTTTCCGAGGGGATGTGCAGGACATGAATTTCACCAATACGAACGCGATCACGAACAAAATGTATGTCAATTTCCACATGTTTGGTGCGCTGATGCTGAACAGGATCACCATACATATAGACTGCACTGACATTATCACAATATACAATAGTGGAACGTCATAGAGGTAGGTGGATGATCGAGAAGTAAGTTCTGAAGCCAAGTAGTTTCTGCAACTGCATTTGCCACTCCCCGATATCCAGCTTCAGCACTTGAGCGAGAGACAGTAGATTGGTGCTTTGAAGACCAGGAAACTATGTTTTCACCCAGAAAGATGCAGTAGCCAGAAGTGGAACGAGGAGAATCCGGAAAACCTTCCCAATCGGCATCAGAATATGCAGTTAATCCAGTAATAGCAGTAGCAGACAGAAACAAACCATGATCAAGGGTACCCTGAAGATAACGAAGGATCTGCTTAAGGGCCTACATGTGAGGTTCCCTAGGATCACGCATAAAAAAACATACATGTTGAAAAGCATAAGAGATATCCGGTCTAGTGAAGGTGAGGTACTGAAGAGCCCCATCCAGGCTTTTGTAAATAGTAGTATCCTCTATTACAGGACCAAACATTGCACTGATTTTCGATTGAGTGTCAACAGGTGTAGACACGGGATTGCAGTGTGTCATGGATGCAAGTGCAATAATATCCTTTGTGTAAACGAACTAAGACAGGTAGAGGCCTAAAGAGGTATGACGAACAAAGATTCCCAAAAAATGATGCAGTGGTCCAAGGTCAGTCATGAAAAACTGTCGTTTAATCAAAGTAATAAAGTTTCCAACAAGTTTATCAGTATTGGTTGTTAAAATAATATCATCAACATATAGGAGTAAGTATGCTGTCTCGGATCCAGACTGGTAGACGAAGAGATGGATCACATACACTACCCTTAAAACTACAATTTGTAATAAACTTGGAAAAACGTTGAAACCATGCATGAGGTGTTTGCTTTAGACCATATAGCGACCGACGAAGTCGACAAACGTAATCAGGATGATCAGGATCAACAAAGCCCGGAGGCTGATGCATGTACACTGTCTCAGTTAAATCCCCGTGGAGAAAAGCATTCTTGACGTCTAGTTTATTTATAGGCCAAGAACGTGAAGCCGCAATCGTAAGCACAATGCGAATAGTATCCGGTTTTACAACCGGACTAAACTTCTCAAAAAAGTCCACACCAATATGCTGGGATTTGCCATTCGCAACTAGGAGAGCCTTGTGACGCTTTAGAGAACCGTCGATATAAAATTTATGGCGAAAAGGCCACATCGACCGAATAACATGTGCATATCATGGCCGTGGAACAAGCTCCCAAGTGTATGTTTGCAACATTGCATTATATTCATCTAGCATGGCTGCATTCCAGTTAGGGTCCCTAAGTGCATATAGGTGAGAACGGTGCAATGGAGAGATTTTGTATTTGGACTGGACATAGAGATTAAGTTTGTGATTGGGGCAAAAAATGCCACGAGAGGCCCTAGTGACCGGACGATTAGGAGGTAGGACAGGTGGGGCCGTAAAAGTAGAAGAAGGAACTGAATTGATAGTTGGAGAGATATAATAAGAAGAGTTAGATGGAGTAGATGATGTAGTAGCAGAAGGATAAGTTGGCAATGTAAGAGTACGCCTGTGAGGAGGAGTGTTAGGAGTAGGTTGTTCAACCGTAATATTATGGGCCGGATTGGCAGATGTAGTAGCGGAAGGAGAAGTGGGTAATGTAGGTGATGTATATGTACGCATGTGTGGAGGAGTGATATTGTTGGAAGGGACAGATAGGGTTGCTTACGGGTAAGAGAGCTTGTCAGCTATAGGATGGTGGATGGGAGAGGGAGGAGAATCTGAATCTGCATGACTGGTGAGAGTGAAGGTGGTGAAAGGAAAAATTGTTTCGTCAAAAGTGACGTGTTGAGATATGATGATTTTATGAGTGGATTGATCAATACAACAATAACCACGATAATTGATAGGAAAACCAAGAAAGACACATTTAGTAAAACGAGGAGCAAGTTTGTGAGGTGTAGTGGAGGAGAGATTGGGATAACAAAGACATCCAAATATACGAAGGTGATCGTATGTAGGTTGGTGTCCATAGAGAGAAAAACAGGAGAACGAAAATGGAGAATTATGGCGCGAAGAATATTGTGAAGATAGACAGCCATGTTAAGGGAGTCGGCCCAATATTTGGAGGGAATGGATGCGTGAGACATAAGAGAACGAGTAATGTCATTGACTCGACGGATCATACGCTCATCTTTGCCGTTTTGAGAGGAAGTTTGATGCATGAGAATCGAAAAAAAAAACCATTTGCATGAGCAAAATTATGAAAAAAAGAATTATCAAACTCACGACCCAAATCACATTGAAAACTTTTTATATCACGCTCAAATTGGGTTTTATCAAAAGAATGAAATTCCAAAAATTTGGTGTAAACTTAAGATTTGAACTTTAAAGGATACACCCATAGATAATTTGTCAAATCATCCAATAATATCAGGTAATAATGATAACCCGTTTCAACATGTAATGGACATGTCCACAAGTCACAATGAATAATATCAAAAGGAGCAAAATTTTTGGCAACTTGACATGAATGACATAGTATAGAGCAAGAACTCTTATTACATGAAATAAAACTTTTGGTACGAAGAACATATAAGATAGCTTTGTCAGGATGGCCAAGATGATTATGCCAAACATCAGGCGAACAAACGGCAAGAGAAATAGGTTGAGGCAGGGATGTAGATGGAGGATAAACGACATGCTTGGTGATAGGATAGAGTTCTCTTGAGCTATCACATCGAAGGATAGTCTTCTTCGAAACCATATCCTTCATAGAGAAACCAGATGGTTCAAACTTGACAGAAACATGATTATCAGTGGTGAACTTATGAACAGACACTAAGTTTTTTATAATATCAGGGGAAACAAGAGTATCTTTAAGCCGAAGGAGACGATACGGAAGGTGTATAAACTTGGTACCACTAGCCGTAACTGGAATGCTATTGCCATTTCCAACTAGAATAAAACGAATATTACTAGATTTTGAGACAGTATATAGCTGTCGATGGTGGATTTTAGATAAGAGGTAAAATCGTAAAACCCCAAGACCTAATGTTACCAGCAACACATTAACTACGAGCATTTAATTCAGATGTTAATAATTAATGGGGGGCATTCTTTCAAAAATACCAGATTAGGGTTTTCGGCACAGAACCCTAATTCCAAAACCAACCCGCATACTGCGCATCATGGGAACGACGCCAAAACCAAGCCGCATACTACGCATCATGGCAACGATGCCAAAACCAAGCCGCATACTGCGCACCATGGCAACGATGCCTCAACCAAGCCGCATACTGCGCACCACGGCAACGACGCCAAAACCAAGCCGCATACTGCGCACCATGGCAACGACGCCAAAACCAAAGACACATACTGCACCATGGAAACGACGCCAAAACCAAACTGCACACCATGGCAACGACGCCAAAACCAGGCCGCATACTACGCACCATGGAAACGACGCCAAAACCAAGTCGCATACTGCGCACCATGGCAACGACGCCAAAACCAAACCACATACTTCACTCATAGGAAACCATGACAAACTAAGCCGCTATACCATTTAGCACATGCCAAAAATAGCGACCTAGGCTTGCAAACCGTGCAACTAAGTCAACTTGGACATGCGTGCCATTGGCACATGCCAACACGCATCACTAGCGAATTTATATTTCCAATCCGGTACCCAAAAGTAGCGCCCGGAACTTGGCCAAAGTGGTCGTGCGTGCCATTGACACATGCCAACACGTTACTACTAGCCACTTTCTATTCCAAGCCGTTATGCTATTGTCACATGCCAAAAATTAGCGCCCGCAACTTGGCCAAAGTTGCCGTACGTGCCATTGGAACATGCCAACACATTACCACTAGCCACTTTATATTTCAAGCCGCTACCCAGTTGTAGCGCCCGCGACTTGGCCAAAGTGGACGTCCGTCCCATTGGCACATGCCAACACGTCACCACTAGCCACTTTCTATTCCAAGCCGCTTCCCAATTGTAGCACCCGTGACTTGGCGAAAGTGGTCGTGCGTGCCATTGGCACATGCCGACACGTTACCACTATCCACTTACTATTCCAAGCCGATATCCAGTTGTAGGGCCCGCGACTTGGCCAAAGTGGACGTGCGTGCCATTGGCACATGCCAACACGTTACCACTAGCCACTTTCTATTCCAAGACGCTACCCAATTGTAGCGCCCGCGACTTGGCCAAGGTGGCCATACGTGCCATTGGTACATGCCAACACGTTACCACTAGCCACTTTTTATTCCAAGCCGCTACCCAGTTGTAGCGCCCGCGACTTGGCCAAAGTGTCCGTGCGTGCCATTTGCACATGCCAACACGTTACCACTAGCCACTTTCTATTCCAAGCCGCGACCCAGTTGTAGCACCCCCGCCTTGGCCAAAGTGGCCGTGCGTGCCATTGGCACATGCCAACACGTTACTAATAGCCACTTTCTATTCCAAGCCGCTACCCAATTGTAGCGCCCGCACCTTGGCCAAAGTGGCCGCGCGTGCCATTGGCACATGCCAACACGTTACCCCTAGACACTTTCTATTTCAAGACGCTACCCAGTTGTAGCGCCCGCAACTTGGCCAATGTGGATGTGCGTGCCATTGGCATATGCCAACACGCAACCACTAGCCACTTTTATCCCCAACTTGCTAACCAATTTCCAAGGCATTCCGCACATGCCATTGGCACATGCCACACATGCTCCACTAGCAACTTTGGCATTACCCTTCGTACACAAAGTGCAACTTGCGGCCAAGGCATTCCTCACATGCCATTGGAACATGACAAATGCTCCACCAAGCGACTTTGGCATTGCCATCTGCGCTCAAAGTACAAATCGCGGCCATGGCGTTCCGCATATGCCATTGGAACATGCCAAATGCTCCACCAAGCGACTTTTCCATTTCCATCCGCGCTCAAAGTATAACTTTCGGTCGAGATATCCCGCATATGCCATTGGCACATGCCGCAACGCTTCACTAGCAACTTTGGCATTGCCACTTGTGTCCACTCTCGAGACATCAACACAAACTAGGGGATGCTTTCTTGGGGTTTTGGTTTGGAGGTCACAGCGTGCAGTGTACACTACGCTCGCAATAAATCAAGGAGTGCAAGGAATGAAGGTCAATTAAATAAGGAAATTTATGGTGAAAACGTTTTTCACCATAAGGACAACGGTTTCCACCTCCGCTGTTTTAATTGGCACATTTACTCAATTCCTTAATGAGGCCAGGGTACGTTCAATCTCACTTGTATAAATAGGTTTCACCTATTTTTCAAAAACACACAAGTCTTGGTTAGGAAAAATACAACACTATCAGATAGCAGCTTTGCAAGCTCTCTCAAAATATTCCATCACTAGTAAGATTCCGCAAGTTTCTACACTTTTGATACAAGTCGAGATACTACCTATCCAGAACTCTCTGGTCTCATCACCCTTCTTCGCTATCCTCCCCAAATCAACCCATCTCCTCCACTTTGTGACCGAATAAAATATGGAACAGACATCTTCTTGGTTTAGGCCAGAGTTGTACAGATTGATATCTCGAATCAAAAGTGCTCACGTGTAGCATATTTTTTTAAGGGTTTAAACTAGTCTCCCCACCATCGAATTTACCAAATTTGGCAGAGGCGATTTTCTCCCATAAACATTAGCGTACCTTGATTTACAGTAAGATGTGAAGTGGCACTGGTGTCCATGTAGAAATCATCGTCAGGTGATTGGAGACTCATGGAACTATAAGCTACATCAATATCCTCTTGGTGGATAGTTTCAGTTGTAGGAGTGAAATATGCTTGACCGCGACCCAGTCTAGGTGACTTACCACGTTGCATACGATGCTGCTGGGGGAAGCTGTTGTTGTTATGTGGTCGAAGAGTTGAAGAGGGAGATTTCCAGGTAGGAGCTGTAGGGTATGGACATGGTGGTACTGGCCAGTATGTCTGCCAGAGAGGATGGTATTTAGGAAGACGAGGATAGCCGACAATGTTATAAATTATTGGTGTTCGCAGGAGAGGTGGCTGGGTCGTTACACCATGTGTTGAGTCGTTGCCGTTAGATGGAGGACGAGGACCACTCCGTCCATTGTTATTGGATATGTTTGGACGGTGATTGGTACGGTTCATAGCAGCAGCATCCAGCGCTGTTGGAGGAGATAGTAGGGTTTGCTGAGAGCGACGAATCTCTTCCGTTCTTAGCTGGGATCTGGCAGTATCAAAACTGGGCATAGATTGCTGAATGAAGGAGGAAACAATATTGTATTCCTCCGGAAGACCATTGACAAGTTGGATAACCAATATCTTGTCATTCATGGGGAAATCAAGTTCACATAATCGATCGGATAACGATTTAAGTTTATCACAGTAATAATTAACACTAGTGCAATCAGTGAATTTGAGATTAACGAACTTACTTTCAATGGTTGCGGCTCGACTTCCTTTATTGTCTTTAAAGAGATTCTTAAGATGATCCGATATTTCTTTAGCAGTTTTGCCTGATTTGAGAACTATGAGCATCAAATCTTTGGCCATGGTAGAGAACATCCATTGGCGACAAAGAGCATTAATTTGTTTCACGGTATCGTCATCAAGATCCTTAGGTGTTGCAGTTCCGTCAATAAGGAAGAGAAGGATGTGAACTTGATGATGAAGTTTGAATAAAAATACCCATGAAGAATACTTATCATGTTTGATGTCTAGGAGAATGGGAATAAGTGTTTTGATGTTTGTAACAGCAAACGCCGGATGTATTGATTTCTTTTCACCGGCCATTGAGTTTTGGTTAGAAAGAGGAGAGGGAGCGATTGATTGAGTTTAGGCTGATATCATCTTGGATAATGGTTAAACTCCCATGCCTTGGTTTTCCATTCCATTCCTTATTAAATAATACAAAGAGTATCTTGAGTATACTCGACTTAATGAGAATAACAAAAAATATCAGCTAAGAAAGGTAATAGCATAATATCTAATCTATTAGGAGTATCTACTTGCTTAGTGATCGTTGAGTATTAGCAGATCGAATAGTTGTATCCATAACTAAAATAACTGGACCAAAAATTTGGTCCCTATTAATTGGGCTATTACTTGAGCTGAAATTGTAAAGGTCGCAAAGTATTAGCATATCGGCATGCCAGTTTAGGACGACCAATGTACCAGAAGAGTATAATGTACCCATTTTTTAGAAATTCCAGCACTACAATCTTGTTGTTCTTCAAGAAAATATCATGAGCATTCACATAAGTAAGGTGGTATAATTGATGTTGTTTGGTAGTTTTGTTATTTGGTAACTTTATCAAAATTGCCAATCCGGGAAGCAAAACCAACATTAGCACTAAAAAAAAACAAAAAACAAAGACATTAATTATTTGAACTTCTAACCACTACTGAGAGACCCCATTCTTAAATTTTGGCATTTTAGTCAAAATCCCGTGTTAACGAATATTGGTGAAAACCTAAGCCACCAAATCAAACAGCTTTGGCGACACCAGCTTGTTTGAAAGAACCATTTCTTTTGATAGATTTTCAATTTTGTTGCCAGTTTTTCATTAGTTAACCATTAACATATTATCACCAGTGTAATAAATTGGATGTCATATCCCAACCCTCCGCTTCTAATTTCATACCAATGTAATTTTTCTACCAAAACAAGACGATGACAACAAAAGAGAAGGATACTGTAATTCAATGGAGAAGACGATAACTAAATATAAGAAGACGACAACAACAAATATAAGGGCACTGTAATTTAAATTTAGAGGAGAAGAATAAAACAACCTCTGAATGGTATATCTCCATAAAACATTGCCAATTGTGGGTCTAAAACGAATAAGTGAAGATGCGTGTAATATTGCATATTCCCAAGCATTTATAGGAAGATTGTTATGCATAACCTATCCTTAGATACCATCTGTAACCTTTGATGGTAGCCTCTGCGAGACCATGGGGTGAGGATGTTCTAAACTGATCCTATTAAACATGCAATATTCATCAAGTCCTTTTGATGTAATAATCTAGCATTGACAAGGTCGGTGAGCCCTTAAATTATATAAAAAGTGCTAGGATTGTGTTTATGGGTAAAAATTATTTCTGCCGATTTCGGTAAATTGGTGAGTGAGAAACTGGTTCAAACCTTAAACAAATGTGCTGCACGTTGAGAACTTTTAGGTTCGAGAGATCAATCTGTACAAGTCCGGCCTAAACCAAGAAATGGCCGTTCCAGACTTGTTACGGTCACAAAGTGGAGGAGAAGGATTGCTAGTGATGGAAGGGTGTTGAGACCAGAGAGTTCTGGAAAGGTAGTATCTAGACTTATATCAGAAAAGTAGAAGCTTAGGAAGCTTCCTAGTGATGAAAGCTTTTGAGAGAGCTTACAAATTGGCTATCTGATAGTGTTGTCTTTTTCCTGACCAAGAATTATTGTCTGGTATAAATAGGTGAGACCTATTTATACAAGTGAGATCGAAGGTACCCTGGCCTCATTAAGGAATAGAGTAAAGTCGCGGATTAAATAGAGGAGGTGGTAATCGCAGGTGTTTATGGTGAAAACGTTTTTCACCGTTACATCCTTATTTAATTGACCAGTTTTATTCCTTTTCATGCCGTTCTTATTGCGAGCGTAGTGCACGCTGCACGTTGTGACCGCCAAACCAAAACCCCAAGAAAACATCCCCCTGTTTATGTTGATGTCTCGAGTGTTGGTTGCACGTTGAGTACAAGTGGCGCTGCTAGGGGTGCGTGTGGCATGTGCGGAATGCCTTTGTTGCGGGTTGCACCTCGAGCGCAAGTGGCAGTGCCAGAGCTGCTAGTGGCGTGTGTGGCATGTGTGGAATTCCTTGGTGGTAGGTTGTACGTTGTGTGTAAGTGGCATTGCCAGAGCTGCTAGTGGCCTATGTGGCACGTGCCAATGGCATGTGTGGAATGCCTTGGTGGTCGGTTGTATGGTTTGCAAGTTAGGCTACCAGCATGGGTTTTGGCATGTGCCAATGGAATGCGTGGCCAACTTGGATCATGGCCTGGTATGAAAGCTACCAGCGAGCATGTGGGCATAAGCCAATGACATGCTCGGCCATTAGGGCTACGGTTTGGTAAGGAAAGTTACCAGCGATCATATTGGCATGTGCCAATGGCATGCTCGGCAATTAGGGCCACGGTTTGGTAAGGAAAGCTACCAGTGAGAATATTGGCATGTGCCAATGGCATGCTCGGCCATTAGAGCCACAGTTTGGTAAGGAAATCTACCAACGAGCATGCTGGCATGTGCCAATGGCATGCTCGGCTAATTTGGCCTAGGTTGCACGGTTTGTAAGCCTAGGTGCGGGCGATACTTTGGCATGGCGTGACTAGCATGGATAGGTCCAAGGTAGAGTGTGTTTGGCATGGCGCAACTAGCTTGAGATAGGTGTGGCTGGCATGATTTTCCATTGGCACGGAGGTGCGGCTAGCATGTTAGGCCTGTTTCGGCGCATCTGGTGTGACTAGCATAGCGAGGGACAATGCAGAGTGTGTTTGGCATGGCGCGTCTAGCTTGGGCTAGGTGTGGATGGCATGATTTGCCATTGGCACGGAGGTGAGGCTAGCATGGCATGCTTTGGCGCGTTTGGTGTGACTAGCATATCTAGGGCCAAGGCAGAGTGCGTTTGGCATGGAGAGGCTTGCTTGGGCTAGGTGTGTCTGGCATGATTTTCCATTGGCACAGAGGTGATTAAGGTTTTGTTCGTTGTAACCCTAATTTGAAAAAAATACCCCCCATTAATTACTGACTATATGCATTAAATGTCCTAATAAATGTGTTACCGGTGACATTAGGTTATTTGAGGTTTTACAATTTTACCCTTTGTTTAAAAACCACCATCAACATTAAGTCCTATGCTTAGCTCGGAACATGAGCTTTGTTGCGAGGTAAGCTTGAGATGGTGACAAATTATCAACAACAAATCATAAAGAGAATTGAGGAGGCTTGTATGACCATTATAAATAGGATTTAGAATCCTTTCCTCTGGCAGTTTTGCACCACTCGGGAGGCTGGCACAATTGGGAAGTCAGCGGCATTGTGAGACAAGAAGCTGAATGGCATTGCGACTTGGGCGGCATTGACAGGTCGGCATGATCGGTGGGACCGACATGAGTTTTAGGGAGTTGGCGCGAGGTGGGGAAGTTGAGTGTGCTAGTTGCCGCGGCTTGGGCGGTGTTTGGGAAGTTGAGAGTGCTAGATGGTGGGACCGACGCAAGGTGAGGAAGCTGATTGTGCTAGCTGGCGAGACCGGTGTAAACAAGGATGGAGTAGATATTTCTACAGATAGCAAAGTTTCCTTATTTTTCCTTCATTCACGCGCCCTGCTTCAATCAGGGCATTACCCATGCTAAAATATGGAAGCGTTATGTCTCTCGTTGCTTCCTTTCCTTTAAGGTTCTGTATTCATACCCAACATAACTGCATCATCTCCCTTGTTTGAGAAAGGGTTCTTCTTGTCGAGTTTCTCTCTTTGTCATGTCGCACAGAGACAAATCATCTTCTAACCATCCAGATTCTCCAGGTGAAGGCGTGATGACTGACTCTTGCAGGAGCATCCCAACAAAAGTTATCCGGGTTAAGAAAATCATACCGGTATGTTTTCTTCTTCTTTGGTGGACTGACGTTCACTTTACCACTTGTATGATGAATGGAAAATTTCCTTTTTGTGCAAAGATATCCCGTGGGAGCATGCATTACTGTTATCGATGGGGATGACCTAGTCGTTCCCCTCCCTTCGAATCCAACCTTGTTAATTGCTACAGACTTTGAGAACGCTGATTTAGGGATCTTTTGTCATGAATACCCATATGCAGGTTTGTCGTTTGAGACTCGTATGAGGTGTCTCTCCTCCAATTATCAGAATGTTGGCGCTTTTCTGGTGTGGAAAGAATTCATGGTCCTTTATACGAGGATATGGAAGACATACGGCCATATCGCTACCAGGAGCGTGGTGAAGTGCTATTCGTCCACCTTAGTTTCCGTGGTGAACTGTCTTTTGCAAATGATTGATGAGATGGAGAATATTTCCATCCGTGTGATTGCAGAGTCAGCCATTCAAAGGTGGTAGAACATGGTTTCCACCTGTGAATCCTTGGATTTTAATATTAGCTGGTTGCGGCATCGTCTTAATATTGTGAAGGTCGACAGAGCTGGTATGATTACTGGTGTGATTCCTTCCACAAAATCCATGATGGAAGAGGAGAAAGCTTTGGCCCTGGAGTCTCTGAGGATTAAAGAGTTAACTCGAGACTTGAAGAGTAGGACTGAAAGATATCATGGTCGATTGAGGATGATGTTTTGTAGGGATTATAATATACTAGATGGGCTTTTATGATTTGTATCACGATATTTGAAGGCTCCTCTCTTTTTATTTTGAAGAAATAAATAAATTCCATTAATCTGTTTTATTGTATTGAAATTCGATAACTGGCAAGAAAGAAAGTAAAATCAGAGAAGGTGTCTTGACGTTCACATTTTTGATGTAGCATGTTACGGAGAAGTGATTAGGCGTAGTATGACTTAAGCCATTCTTCGTTGACGATTGCCTCTAGCTTTCCCCCATCCTCTTTGATAATCTTGTAGTAACCACTGTCATACGCTATAGTGATTATGTACGGCCCTTCCCATTTGGGGGAAAACTTCGGCGCCGATGCATCTTGCTGGATATGCTTGGAGGTTTTTAGCACCAGATCCCCTTCCTTGAAAACCCTGGATTTTACATGGATGTTGTATGCCCTAGAAATCCTGCTTCTGTATGCTCGTGCATGTTCCTCTGCCCGGGATCTTCTGGAGTCCATAGTATCTATTTCCACAATTCTGGTATTGAGTGATTCGGTTTCATTCCACTAAGGTCCACTCGCTGCGGCGATTCTGGCAGACGGGATCTTGATTTCTGCTGGAAGGATCGCGTCTGTACCATAGATGAGGGAGTAGGGAGACATGCCAGTGGAGATTCTAGGAGATGTTCTGTATGCCCAGAGAGACATCGGCAATTGCTCGTGCCAGGTCCTGGGATTGTCGTTTACTATCCAGCTGAGGATTCGAATCAGAGTCTTATTGGTACTTTCGGCTTTCCCATTTTCCTAGGTATAATAGACAGTAGAGAAGACTTGTTTAATTACGTACCTCTCAAGTAGTTCCTGTACTTTCTTGTTAGCAAAAGGCGTGCCGTTGTCGGTGATGACGTGTTTAGGTACGCCGAAACGACAGATGATATGTTCCTTGATGAATGCCGCGATTGTTGCTCCGGCGGTTCCTTTCAGTGGGACAGCTTCAACCCACTTGGTAAAGTACTCGGTCGCGGTTATTATGTATTCATGATGTTTTGAGGAAGTCGGTTTGATCATCCTGATGATGTCGAGTCCCCAAATATAAAAGGGCCACGGGATACTTATCGAGTGCAAGGGTATTGGAGGCGCGTGGATGAGGTTTCCGTGGATCTGGAAATATCGGCATTTATTAACGAAAGTAGATGCGTCGTCTTCCATGGTAGGCCAGTAGTACCTCTCGTGTATCTGCAGGAACAGTTTCTGTTTCCCTTGGTGTTCGCCTTCGTGCATTTCTCTTAACATAACTGGGATTTCTGTACCACCCAAACACAACAGTAGACTTCCTCCGAAACTCTTGCGATATAAAACCCCATCATGGAACACGAATCTTTTGGACTTTTGTTTTAGCTTAGACGCATCCTCTTTGTTAGTAGAAAGAATTCCGTCGTGAAGGAAACCGATGTATGGATCCTGCCAGTCCCTAGTGCGACTTATGTTGAGGAACTCTGTCCGACATGCGGGCGCCTGGAAATTGGGACACGTCTTCTGGATTAATCGGGATTGAGCTTCCATCTCCGGCCAATAATATCCAAGTCATTGTAAACGATGGTAGAGGGTTACTACTGAAGTTATTCCACAGACTTCGATATGAACATGTTCAAGCTGTTGTTGTGCTTCCTATTTTTCGAGACACCTTGATAGAGAGCTGTCTGGATTTCGATTATACAGAACATTTTGATGCATAAATAAATTCCACAAAGTCTTGAGGTCGACCTTCCCTTGGAAAAGGGAGTTGTTGAGTTCTTGAATGATAGGAGTTCTCCAATCATCCTCTTCGGCTTTATCAGGTTGTGAAAGCCATGTTGAAGCTATGGTTCTCCGTTTTATTGTCAGGGTTTCCTAGGATCCTCCGAACTGTGCCTTTGATGCTAGTGTAGCTAGGAAGTCAAAATGTTTGTTACTACCACGGCCGACATGTGTGATGGTTGCTTCAGAGAAATAATTTAGTAGTTTTTTGTGCTTCAGCTCAGTATGGTGCCAGCGTCAGTTCTTTCAATGCGTAAATCCCGTTTACCTGGTTGACGAGTAATTTGGAATCTCCTCTTATCTACAAACGCGTGGCCCCGGCTCTTTTAGCTAGTGATAGTCCAATGAGGAAGGATTCATATTCACCTGAGTTATTGGTGCATGGAAAGTCTAGCTTGAAAGAGTGTGAGAAGACTTCTCCAGCAGGAGATACTAATACCACACCTGCTCCTCCGGTATTAGTGCTGGGGTGGAAGAGCCGTTGAAGAATAGTAGCCATGCTTCTTCTTTGACTTAGGAGATATCTGGAAGGTCTCCCGGGAGATCTTCTCGTAATTCCGCGGTGTTTTCTCCTGGGAATGCTGCTAACAGGTCTGAAATAGCCTGTCCTTTTATGTCCCTCGGGGAGACGCATGTTATGTTGAACTCTGACAGCTGCAGGAGCCATTTAGCCGGCATTCCTACCAGGGCGGGTTTCAAGAGGAGAAACTTTACAGGGTCTGATTTGGATATTAACACCACCTTGTTGGAGAGGAGGTAGTACCTGAACTTCAGGATGGAGTAAATTAATGCTAAACATGCCTTTTCCGCTTTGGGGTATCTGAGCTCAGCGTCTCTCAACGTTCGACTGCAGTAGTATATGGATATTCAATTCCTTTGTCATCTTCTTGAGCAAGGAGGGCTCCAATGGTAGTATCGCTAAGAGCTGTGTAAAGACATAGTGGTTTTCCTTGCATATGAGGCCTCATGACTGTCGGGGAGGACAACGTTTGCTGGATGTTCTGGTACGCCTTTTGCTGAGGCGTAGTCCAAGTGAAATTCTCTCCCTTTTTCAGCAGAGGGGTAAACGAAGTAATGAGCTGTGCTATACCCGGTATGAAGCGACGAATGTAGTTCACCTTGCCCATGAAGCTCTGGAGCTCTTTCACGGTTCATGGTGGTGGTATCGTGAGGGTAGATTGGGTCCTGACAGGGTCAACTTTTATCCCTGCCGCCGTCACTTGAAATCCCAAAAACTTTCCTGAAGAGACGCCAAAGGCGCATTTCAAAGGGTTCATCTTCAACTTGTATTCGCGACATCTTTCGAACACTTGTCGTAGCATTTCTGGATGATCCGCTCGAGTCTTCGATTTAACCACCATATCATCTACGTAATCCTCGACTTGCTTGTGCATTATATCGTGGAATATGGTAGTCATGGCGCATTGGTAAGTAGCGCCAGCATTCTTCAGACCGAAAGGAATTACGGTGTAATAGAAGTTTCCGAGAGGGGTTCGGAAAGCAGTCTTACTTGCCTCGTGCTTGTACATTTTTATCTGGTTGTAGCCGCTATATCCATCCATGAAAGAGAACATACCATGTCCACTGGGAGCGTCTAACAGCATGTCGATGTTAGGGAGTGGGAAATCGTCTTTAGGACAACACTTGTTCAAGTCTCGAAAATCGACACAACATCTGATCTGACCATTTTTCTTCTTAACGGGAACGATATTGTCTAACCAGGTGGGATGGTGAATAGGTTTCACAAAGCCAACGGTTAGTAATTTCTGGACCTCCGCCTTCATTTTTTCCTCTACGTCGTGTCTGAATTATCTTGGAGGCTGCTTGACTGGTTTGGATCCGGGTATCACGTGCAGATGGTGGGTAACCAGTTTTTCATCCAAGCCCGGCTTTTCTTTGGAAGTCCATGCGAAAACATCCCGGTATTCTTTGAGTAGGTCGAATAGCTTTGAGAGTTCCGCAGAATGTAGATTCGAACTGATCAGAATAGGTCGCGGAAATTCCTCATTCCCTATATTGAAAGTTTCGAGTTCGTCGGTGGTTAAGTCGGTCCCGTCTTGCAGCTTCTAAGGGGCGTCTGGAACTTCCTCCTGGTTATTGTGAAAACATTCCTTCGGGCGGAGTGAACGGGTCTTGGTCTCCCCTTCTAATTGCTAACAAAGGTGATAATGTGTGAGTTTTCCCTTTTTGTTTCGTCCCGCGGTAAGGGTGCACTCTCGTTTGGTGCGGGCACGGGTTACGCCCGGTGGCGGGAGTATGGCGGGTCTTCCTTCTGAGGAGACAATGGGAGGGCGGTCTCCTCTGCGGAGTATCTCCAGTTTGTCGCTATCTATGAGCGATGTCCATTTCGGTAGCAGAAAACTGTAAATCTTGGTCGTCACGCCTTTTGAACCCTCCTTCGGCCCATGTGATTCTTCGTAGTATACTGGTGCATAGGGGGACAATGACGCGGGGATGCAGACAACCTCTCCGTTCAGTACTGTTTTAAGGCACTGGTGATATGTTGAAGGAACGATTCTGAGATTGTGCAGCCACGGTATTCCCAGTATCATGTGGTAGTCTGGTTCTTTATCAATCACTTCAAACTTCACGCCTGATTGAATTGGCCCCACTGCAAGATCCAGGTTGATGTAGCCATACGTGCTAGTTTGTTTGCCTTCTAAATCCGTCATCGTAGTGGGTTGTCGTACGATCTCGTTAGGTCGCACCTTGGCAGCTTTAAGTGTCTTGAGAGTGATTACATTGGAAGATGCACTCGTGTCAATGAGCGCTCTCCGAAACTCTATGTTTCTGACGAGAGCCGTAACATGCAAGGCCCGGTTGTCACCGTCTTCTTCCATCATGTCGTCATCGATGAAAACAATATTTTTGGTGGATCTTACGGGGATCCTTGGAGTCCCCGTGGGTGCAGGAACTAGTGATGCGTTCATTGCTATTCGGTTGATGGAAGAGAATATTTTTATTCGCTGGTCCTCGGAGAGGTGTACCAATTCACATAAGTTTTCTACCAGCATGGTTGCCTCCTAGTCCGCTGGCTTCCAGTCAGTGACGAAACCATTGATTTGAGCATGCTCATTCGGGATGTTAGTCCCCTACTCTTGATCTCCTGGGGAACATGAACCACCTAGCTCCGATGTTAGGCTAATGAGAAAGTCGAGTATGTTGTTAATCGCATCTTTTATTAGATCCATGTTTTTGTCATGAATCTCCTGAGCTCGCATCAGGTCGACCAGTTTTGGGATCTCTTCCTTGGTCATATTGGTTCCAGAAATTTACGAGTTATCATGACATCGAGTGGGATCAATATTTGTGGAGATGGTCTGATAGCCGACCATGCTTGTGAAAAATTTGAAAACGGAAACTGGAATTTGATATTGTAGCCGAAAGATCAATCGTCCTGCCGTGGTCGCCAATTGTTTATGGGTAAAAATCGTTTCTGCCGATTTCGGTAAATTCGGTAGGTGAGTGAGAAACTGGTTCAAACCCTAAACAAATGTGCTGCACGTTGAGCACTTTTAGGTTCAAGAGATCAATCTGTACAAGTCCGGCCTAAACCAAGAAATGGTCGTTCCATACTTTCTTTGGTCACAAAGTGGAAGAGAAGGATTGATTTGGGGAGGATAGCGAAGAAGGGTGTTGAGACCAGAGAGTTATGGAAAGGTAGTATCTCGACTTGTATTAGAAAATTTGAAGCTTAGGAAGCTTGCTAGTGATGGAAGATTTTGAGAGAGCTTGCAAAGTGGCTATCTGATAGTGTTGTCTTTTTCCTGACCAAGACTTGTTGTTTGGTAGAAATAGGTGAGACCTATTTATACAAGTGAGATCGAACGTACCCTGGCCTCATTAAGGAATAAAGTAAACTCGCGGATTAAATAGAGGAGGTGGTAACCGTAGGTGTTTATGGTGAATTTTTTTTTCACCATTACTGCCTTATTTAATTGAACGTTTTTATTCCTTTTCACGTCGTTCTTATTACGAGCGTAGTGTACGATGCACGTTTTGACCGCCAAACCAAAACCCCAAGAAAGCATCCCCAAGTTTGTGTTTATGTCTCGAGTGTTGGTTACACCTTGAGTGCAAGTGGCGCTGCTAGGGGCTCGTGTGGCATGTGCGGAATGCCTTTGTTGAGGGTTGCACCTCGAGCGCAAGTGTAAGTACCAGAGCTGCTAGTGGCATGTGTGACATGTGGCAATGGCATGTGTGGAATGCCTTGGTGGTAGGTTGTACGTTGAGTGTAAGTGGCAGTGCCAGAGCTGCTAGTGGCGTGTGTGGCATGTGCCAATGGCATGTGAGGAATTCCTTGTTAGTAGGTTGTACGGTTTGCAAGTTAGGCTACCAGCGTGGGTTTTGGCATGTGCCAATGGCATGCGTAGCCAACTTGAATCATGGCCTGGTAAGAAAAGATACCAACGAGCATGTTGGCATGTGCCAATGGCATGCTCGGCCATTAGGTCCATGGACTGGTAAGGAAAACTATCAGCGAGCATGTTGGCATGCGCCAATGATATGCTCGGCCATTAGGGCCACGGTTTGGTAAGGAAAGCTACCATCGATCATGTTGGCATGCTCGGCCGTTAGGGCCATGGTTTGGTAAGGAAATCTACCAGCGAGCATGTTGGCATGTGCCAATGTCATGCTCGGCCATTAGGGCCACAGTTTGGTAAGGAAATCTACCAGCGAGCATGTTAGCATGTGCCAATGGCATGCTCGGACATTAGGGCCACGACCTGGTAAGGAAAGATACCAGCGAACATGTTGGCATGTGTCAATGGCATGCTCGGCCAATTTGGCCTAGGTTGCACGGTTTGTAAGCCTAGGTGCGAGCTATACTTTGGCATGACGTGACCAGCGTAGCTAGGGCCAAGGTATAGTGTGTTTGGCATGGCACGGTTAGATTGATCTAGGTGTGGTTGGAATGATTTGACATTGGCACGAAGGTGCGGCTAGCATGTTTGGCCTGCTTCCGTGCGTCTGGTGTGACTAGCATAGCTAGGTCCAAGGCAGAGTGTGTTTGTCATGGCGCGGCTATCTTGGGCTAGGTGTGGCTGGCATGATTTGCCATTGGCACGGAGGTGCGACTAGCATGTTTGGCCTGCTTCGGCGTGCCGTTACGGCATGGGTTATTTCTAGTAGAAATAATATATTTTAAAGTTAGAAATGATTTTTAGGTTTCGTATTTGAACCGTCTGATCATAGTCATATTATCCACCTGGCTTGATTGGGGTATACCTAGATTAATTGGGGTATACCCTAGTTTAAAGGGACTCTTTTTAAGGGTTATAGGGGGATTCCTAATTGGTAAGTTAAAAAACTACCCTAACCCTTTAAAAACCTAATACCTTAAACAGTTTTTTTTATTTCATATTCCTTCTTCTCTTCTTCTTCTCCTCCACCACCATACCGACCTCCCCCACCACCACCATCAAAACTCATCGATTAATTCGTTAACATCGTCGATTCGAAAACTCCGATTAATCTTCATCAATGGATCCACCAAGGCGTAAGGGAACTCGTATGAAAGACGTTAATCAAAAACCCAATCAATATAATCCTGGAATTGCAAGTTTGGTTCAAAAGAAAGTGACGCAAAAAACGGTTGTTGAAGAAGAAATTGAACCCGCTCAAAACGAAGACATGCTGCGCTTAAGAAAGGATGGGACTACTTAAACTCACTCCAATACTTCAATTTCATGTTTGCATGTCAAGTTAGGTCAGAAAACCATTTCTTTGATTTTCGCTTCAAACAAATTTAAAGGTATTTTGTTATCGACCATGCCGACTTTTCATAGTTAGGGTTTGGCCGGCAAGCAATTAGGTTGAATATCTTGCCGGCCTATGAATACCGGAAATTGATACTTGCAGGGTCGGCAGGTTATTGAACCTCATACCATTCCGGCGTCAATTTTGTTTATTAGCCGGATTGGTTATAAAATTTTACCTTTCCGGCTTTATTTCAAGTTTTGTGTCTCCTGATGCCTTGGATTTGAAAACCGGAATGGTAATTGGATAAGACCATGTCGGCTGATTCTTATCCGGCAATATATGGGTAATGGACCTTGTCGATCGGTTTGGTGAAAAATATAGTTATCTATTGTGTTCATATTTGTTATACGCCGGCAGGTTATGTGAATCACACCCTGCTAGCTTATGTTTACCCGACATGCATTTTTTTGTCGACCCTTCCGACTTCTATGTAGATGGCAAAGTTATATTTGACGACCCTTCCAACTTATTATTTTGTTTTTTAACTGTTCTTGTTCAGGTTTCACAAGGAAGAGAAGAAAGATTTGAAATCTCTTAGTCCTCCTTCGAGACCTCCTCGTGTTGGCGATAAATTGTTGACTTCAACACATCGAGGGTTGTATGTTGTGCCAGGAATTCTCAAGATACATGTACCAAATGATTATTATGAACCACCATCGGAACCCAGTGATTCAGACGAGACCCCAGATGAAGACCACTCAATTCCATCTGGTATAAGAAGTGATGATGATGATGTTGATGAAAGAACTCTGGCTGCTGGAGGAGGCAACAATGATGATGGTGATCAGGACATGCCCAGTGTTGGAGGAGGTAATGATGATGATGATGGTAATGGAGATAAAGAAAAGGGTAGAGAAGATGAAATTGTTGAAGAGGCAGTGGAAGAAGAAGAAGAAGAACAAGCTAACATTCAACAAGTCGAAGCTTCGATTTCAACTGAAACCGGAAAGAAGAAGAGGGTGATCACTAAACCAGCTGATTCCCACATGCCTCCCTCTAACTTGATGGTTACACTGAAAAAAGATGAGGACACAAGGGGGACCCCAAAAGACGGTGGCAATTTTCTTTTTGGATACAAAAACTCATGGGCATGTACGATCCATAATACTATCGTAAGTAATCTCAATCCGTCTTTGTTTTTTATTCAAGTGTGTAATTATCTTCAATTTACGTCAAGTACAAGCATACTGTCCATCTCATGAGACGCCAAGCTTCATGTTCAGTCACTAAGACTTGGGATCTTGAGGATGAATGTGAGGAGGTGAAAGTGATTGTCAAGAACTCCGGGTTTTGGCATGCGGTGGAGAGTTCGAATATTGAGCATGAGAGAGTTACCGTATCTGCATTCTGTGAGAGGTTCTACGGAGATACTGATATGATGTTATTATCATTCGGTGAGATAGCCATAACTCCCGATGATACTCATCAAATTCTAGGCCTCGATGTTGAGGGAAAAGAAGTCTGTGAAGGCTTCAATAATAAGTTTTGTTCCATGGATATCTTCATAGTATGCCACAAATTGTTCGGTTGGAATCAGGTTGCGACAGAGTCTATGCTTGTGATGAAGGATGGTTGTCTAAGAAAGAAGTTTAATCTGAAGAAGTTGAGGGACACATTATGTGACACCAAGAAAATCTTTGATAGGGAAGGAATGGTGGACCCGGTGCGAATCAATGCTACCGTGTCAGGTTATTTGCTATACGTCCTGGGTAAATGTATCTTCCCCGACAATTCCGGAAGCATGGTCGACGTTAGTTATTTGCAACTATTGGATCACTTAGATAAGATGCATGAGTACTCTTGGGGTACTGTGGTGGTCTCCTTATTGAACAATGAGTTGACTAAGGCTTCAAGGGCACTCACTTCGCAAGTTAATGGAAACATATGTCTCTTCCAGGTAATTGTATTGTCTAAATCATTTATATTTGCCAAATTCTCATAAGATAAGATTCCTACTTAACTTTTTTTTTTGCATAGGTTTGGATATATGAGCACTTCCCTTCTTTGGTGAAACCCAACTCCTATGTCAAAGTGGATGCGAATGTTGCTGTTGATAATCCAAGAGCGCAGAGGTACAGTTTTAAGGGTACTCAAGATAAGGAAATACCGCAAACTCATATAAAAATCCGAATAGCCATCGACAAATTGACTGCGGAGGAGGTGATATTTGATCCGTATCTGGATGCTAGAAATCAAGGTTTAATCCAAAGGAGAGATGAAGTTGCATTATACAATGGACCCCAGTTGTTCTACACCGGAGGATATTCAATGTACGATCCACATTGGGTAATGTGACAATTGGGTTACGTGCAAGAAGAACCTCATTTCGATCAAGATACGTTATTCTTTACTATAAACCGGGATGAGCGCACCACGTCCCAAAAAACTATTAACGTCTCTTACGCTCCAACGCCATCTCAATAACATTGGGATGATAAACGTGGCCGTACGATTGATGTGAGTCTTTTGGACGAGGTGACCACCGGTCATGAAGCTAGTGAGAGATACATGTCATGGTCCTTGGGTTGGGCTCATCCTACTGTGATTAGGGAGATGACTGCTAAATAATTGGCTCGTAATAGAAAGATGGCATCGAAAGAGCCAACAAAAAGTCTTAAGTTCTTTGTAAGTATTTTAGAATTGTTCTTATTAATTTAAGATCACATTATCGAATCATTCTATTAATTGTTTTTTGTTTAATTAAAAATGAAAGGAGCATTTGAAGACCTTTGCGAAGATGTTGTGTTGCGCGAGAGAAAGAGGAGAGCCTTTGTCGATTGAAGAGCAAAGCAAGAACATTGACTTTGTTAACAATGTTGACAATGAGGATGCCCATAAAATGTTCAAGAGAGATGAGGATGAAGTAAAGTGGGAAGAAAAAATCAGGAGGGAAGCACAAGCCAAGATGAATGCTGAAAAAAAGAGGGCTCATAGTGGTCGTGGTGGTGAAGGTAGCAATAGCGGTGGTGTTCCTAAATGGGGTCCTCGTCGTGGTCGTGGTGGTGAATGAATGAATTTCTAGTTTATTTCTTTATGTTATTTTGGACAAATGTTAAGGTTAATGGTTGGACAAATGTTAAGGTTAATGGTTGGATAAATGCTTTTTAAGGTTCATGGGACATGTTTTCGTATTTTGGACAACAAGTGTTGGGTTTATAGTTGTTGAATGAATGGTTTGTTTAGCTTTGTAAAGTTTCAATACTTACGTCTGCATGATGTTTTTAAGGTAAGATGCCGACCAAACTAGGGTCGGCAATGTTTTGGAGTGTCAGAATGCCGGCCATTACAGTATAAAGTACTTGCATACCAGGGTCAGCATGGTAATCAGATCAATACCAATCCGGTTGTTATGCAGCTGGCAGTGTATTACGTTATAGAACATGCCGGTCATTTGTTGTATAAAATGACTTCTCCTAATGCCTAAAATCATCATAAGGCCGGCATGGTCATAGACTTGGTTTCTTGCTGACAAAATAATAATCTGGAAGGTAGTGAATAAATATCATTCTGACGGTTTAACAGAAAATTACAGAAACTCCTGATGCCTAAAAGTCATAAGGTCTGCATGTTAAGAAATTAATACCATTGCAACCTTATTGTGTCCAGCATGCAAATGTAAGATTACATTGTCGGTGGATACATATAAGAATTTTTTTTCCTGATGCCTAAAAATAATAAGATCGTCATGGTAAGAAACTTCCCTTCCTGCCGTCCATGTGTAGTCGGCTTATTGAGGGGAAAAACCTCGCCGGCGAATTCAAAATTCAAAATTTAATGCAGGTACAATTTCATTGATTGACTTGTACTTGGGCACTATAATAGCCAAATTTGGCCACCATCCTATAAATTCACTAATTCTCTCTACTAAACAACATATAAATAGTTCCATATACTCTCCAAAGCTCATATCATCATACAATCCATCTAACTCACACAATAGCTGTCTACAAAAAACAATGGCATCATTTGATTCAAATGAAGATTTGGCAATCACCAAAGAATGGTATGCGGAAAATCGACTTAGACGTCAATCCTCCGAAAGGGAGGATTCCACAACCTTTGGGGCTAAGGTACATAAAAAATTTAGCGGCGAGTTTGGGAATCAGAATGCAAGAAGTGTTCAACAAGTGCACGATAGGCACCTATTCATTGAAAATATGATACTCGCTTTTTTAGCCCTCCAACCCCGGATTTTCAACGCTCGCCCCTTCAACTTGTCCATTGAATAATTTGGAAGTGTTTTTGTGGTTTATTTTACATGATCCATGTTGTTTGATCTTCCTACTAAACACCACTAACAAATGTAAGCTTGTTTTTGTGTTTTTGTAGCACGAAGTCGTGAAAGCGCGCTACTTGTAGGAAAAGGGGGAAGCATTCTCTTTCAATGCCAGCTATCAGTTCTTGGCACAAAGAATCCCGGAGGATAACCCGGACTACTTGGATGATGTATCGTCTTCGGAGGAGGAAGATTAATGGCTTTAGAAGTTTTTGTATAGTTTTTGTGGGTAGACCTCTATGTAAACCCTCACCAGGAGTTAGGTTTTATGTTTCAATCAATGTAGTAACCAAATTTGCATGATTAAAGTGAATTACATCTTCTCATATTATGTTTTCTGTTTGGTATAAGTATAAGTTGGCATGGTTAGAAATCCTTAACATGCCGACTACATATAATCCGGCAGTGTTATAAATTATGTGCATGCCGACTATATTATACCCGACATGGTATGTAATATTTACATGTTGACCGTTAAATTTCTACCCCAAGATAGTCGGCATATTCTCCATTCAAAGATACTTCCGAACAATAATTGGTCGGCGTTTTCTTCATCCAAGTACCATGCCGATTCAACTTGGTCAGCATCTTATTCAAACAAAGATAATGTCGGCCTTATATAGCCGGCACCTTATTCAAGCATCTACCATGCCGACCTTTTACATTTCTGAAAAACAAGTTTTTGGATCTAAATCGGACTCATAAGACGGATTAAAGGTTTAATCTTCAGAATTTTAATCTAAACTCAATTAATTAACCTAATCAGTTTTTTTTGTTAATAAAACAAGGGCATATTATCCATTTTGAAAATATTTGGTTAAGGGGTGACCTCTTTTACTTCAAAATGATCCAATTTTATCTCATTTGGTATACCCAAATTAATCTGGGTATACCCCAATCAATCCAGGTTAATCCAAGGGATATATTTGATAGAATATACCTATAAATGACTAGGTAATTCTTGAGAATAAAGGAGAGAAATTCCGTAGAAAATTGGTAGGATGAATACTCAGAGAAAAACTGTGGAGGAAAATTTTTGGAGGAAAAATTAGTTGAAACTTGGAGACGTAAAGTGGGCTAGGAGAAAAACTTGGAGCATTAGATCCGTAATCACTTTTCGAAATTGTGCAGTTCGGAATCTTTGGATAAAATTAGGGGAATCTAAAGACTTAAATACCTATACAAAGAAGGCTCACACATCAAAATAGCAAGGAGAATGTTAGGGTTCCCTTTTCTAGAGAACAAATCTTAGCTAAACAAGTGAAAATGACTGCTCTGTTGGGAGTCTCTTATGCAGGTAATGATGATCAATTGAAGAATTTCTATGAAGAATATTTGGATGAGAAAGAGGGAAACCTCATAAATCTAAAAAAGAAAGAGAATAGGAATACTAGGTTGGATTGGAGATGCCTCAGAAAAAATGGGATGGGGGCATCGATCTGCTAAGAAAAAGAAATAATCTGATATTTTGTTTAGAGTGTTTTTTTTTCAAATCTTTCTTAACACAAGATTATTTTCCACAAAACTGTTCTTTAATATCCAAAGTAAGTTTTGACATGATGCTCAAAGAAAAAGACGAGAATGCAAAAACATATGAAGAACTTCCTCTAAAAGAAAAAGATGTGTATGCTAGACGTATGATGAAGTTTCTAGGAGCGGTTTACAAGGTAAAGTGAATGCAATTATCACCTGGATCCCTTGAGGTATAGTTGCTTCCTTCCTTCTATGAATTTTCTTGGCCTTTTAGGTAGTCATGGTTTACAACAGTTAGCCAGATTTTATTTTAAAATTTCCCTCTTTTTTTTTTCAAGGTTCTCTCACAAGCTCCCAACTTATTTAGATGTCAACCACCTTTCTTATGTAATCTGCAACATTTGTTGCTGAAAATTTTGTCTACAAGAGGTTGCTTGCATGATGTAGCATAGGAACTTAGTATTTCTCCTAATATAACTAAAGTTTTCCTCGACTACGAGGAGGTAACACTACAAGAAAAGTCACTTTTAGTGGTAAAATATTGTGTCACAAAAATCAATTTCTTCGTTGCAAAAATAATTCAGCGGCGCAAAAAGTTTCATCACCTATAGGGAGTCATTGAAAGTGTTCTGTGACGTCCTAAAGAAATCGTCACCGAATTTTTTAATTAGCGACATAAGTCTTTTTGCCACCAAAACTATCTTTTAGTGAGCAAATAAAATTGACACTGTTCACTAATTTTGTGATGAAG
>JAJJWX010003933.1:0-17997 GCA_023529315.1 Papaver bracteatum | reverse complement strand
TCTTTGTGAATCGCTCCTGTGGAAACTCTTTCTACTGTGCTGCCTCATATCTGGTTTTTCTAAATCTCTTACTTCTCTGTTTTAGTTCTTTCTCAGTTATTCGTTTGGTTTGTTTAGTTCGATCCTCACCTTCTTCTGTAGATTATTGTTTTGGGTGGGTCAGATTTTCTTCTACTGGTTTTTTGTCTTTAGATCTTCTTTTTTGATTACGCCTTCAAATCCTCTCATGAATTAACTCCTCTTGTACCTGAGTGTGGTGATACAGGGACATGCTGTGAGTAGAAGGTCATTTCATTCTGAAGATTTTCAATGGGTTGAATGCTTATTCGGCGCTCCATCAGAGATCTTGTAGATTTTCTTTTGAGCTATTAAAACCCATAGATTTAAGACCGCTTTTCCTGGGTGTCTCATTCAATCAAGTCTTCCGGTTCCTTCTTCCCCTTTTCAGTTATGTGCCCCTGTTACTACCAGTCAATGAGTTTAATGGAGTTAGGTGAACAGATATGGCTCCTGTGGAAGATTTTCTTCAATATAATGCTACTGAGACTCTCTAATTGTCTCACCTTCTTTTGGAGACAAAACCAAAAAAAACACAACTACTTTCAAACCGGGCTTAACCTAAAAATGGCGATCTCTTTACCGGAAGAAGTAGCCTTTATGTCTTCTAAGCTAGCAAGTAAACTTTCACTAATGGAAAATCTAGAACCAACTCTGGTGATAGATGATGAAACCGAAAATAAATGCAATGAAAACCTCCAGCAGATGGTTATCGATAAACTAAACTGCCCATATTTATATCCACAAAGTACCATAAACAGTGACTGTAAAAATGTATTTGGTCTTTCTTGTGAGCCTGCTGTGCTTCATGTTATGTGTGAAAACAGGGGAGAAAATAGAATGGTTATTACGTTAAATACAAGAGATGATGTTGGATATGTAGCAAGAGGAAGTCCATGGCCGTTCAAAGGGTACTTCATGCAAATTATATTGAATAATGGATCGGTCCCTCCAGCTGATGTCTTCATGCAACATGAATATATGTGGGATAACCTAAACAAACTGCTACCACATCATCACTTTTAACGGAATCCCAAGGATGATAGCAGAACGTATCGGAGAAGAATTTAAGGTTATGGATCCAAATGATGGCTTTCCCGTTGATAGAAGAAGGTCCGTTCGTTCTCTTGTTAAGATGGATATGAAAAATACTCTACCAAGAAAATTTAAGCTCACGATTTTTGTCCAAGAAACAAGAGTTGCCCTCTGGTTCGATAAGATGCCCAGAAGACTGTGTTCTAAGTGCAGGAAAATTGATAATTCGGTTGATAGATGCGGAAATCAACATGCTATCCCACAAGAGCTTATCGATCATCTCAATGGACCACAAGTACTTCCGCTGTTCAATATTGTACTAGCTTTCACAATGAATGTTCCTGTTAGTATGGTGGATGAAGAAAAAATGATACCTGCTCATGTGGAGGCGAATCAAAATGATCTAAACAATATTGTTCAACTTGGTTCCAACCTGAGCTTAAGAGGCCGACAAACTACTTCAGATTCAATGTTAGAGCTACCGAAAAATCAAAAAAGGCCAAGATATGACTATGGCCCGTTACGTCAATATCTTTGGGGGGAAGGCAGCAAATCAGAGTATAGTTTCGATCTCACTCACCGTCAACCGATTCTGAGTTCTAGCCAACACCAGGTGTTTGCAATCTCGGCGATTCAGTCCTTCTCAACTGAGCCGAATTCACAGAGAAACTCGGTTCAGGAGCTAACTCAGCTGCCTGAATCTCTTTCCTTTCCACCTGGTTTTTCTGACCCAGGAGTCATGCTTTCTACTTATTTTGGTATGGTTTTTTTTATGCGACACAAGCTACTACAGATCTCAATAACTCTGATCTGGAGCTTAACCTTGCACCAATGAGCATGGCAGCTGACTCCTACTTCACCGAACAAGGAGATAAAATCAACAATCCCGTCGACATTGTTGGTTCTTTTATCAATCAAAACAGGATTTCTTTGGATCCAAATTACCAGGATACGGTAGGAATGGCAGCACCAATAACGAGTACGGAAGCTTTGGCTTCTCAACAAATCATCATGAGAAGGATCTTTGGGGAAGATATCTACCTACCAATAGAAAAAACGAAAAAACAAGGAAAGAGTATTGTGCCAAGAGGACCGCGGGCGCGAGGAAAAGAAACGAAAACTTCAAAAGAATTGGCAGTTCCAACTGCGTTAGAGGAGGTCATTGGAGCAACTCAAACAACAACAAAAATAAGAACTAAGAAAGTACCAAAGAGGCTCAAGAAGATGTCTCAGGTGGAAAAATTAATGACGGAGGAAACAAATCATACTTTTCAGCTTTCAAATCAACCTACTAAGCCACCAATATGCCTACCCCATCAGTTCTACCAACTTCCAAATCCTAAAAATACAAATAACATAAATATTATGGCTGGTGCGAATGCTGAACATGACGTTGATCCCATTGAAAATTCTCAGTTTGGAGGGCCTGCGATTCACAGCGCAACCTTTGACATCTCCACACCTCAAGTATAACTAACTAAAACTCATTACTTTACAAGTTTCTATTCTTGCTGTGTTAATTCTAAAAGGGAGTTAAAGTAACAATTAAGTCATAAAACAAATATTATCGTTTACTTGTTTAAATCTAATTGGATTGCGTACGGGAGATGGACTGAAAGGCAAGTTACTAGAAATGATGGGAACAACAATCTTTTGATTTTTTGATTAAGAGATGACTCGAATGTGATACTATGTGATGTATGTGTAGTAAAAAAGCAAGTGGGTTACAAGTCTTGGAATGGGAACAAGGATAAAGAATCTCATGTGAAACTAAAGAACAGTGGAATATGTTTAAGTGCACAAGAATCAACGATGACAAAAAATAGTAAGGATAATTTACATTTTCATGAAGTTTCGGTGGAGACAGCTAAAAGGGACAGTCAAGAGGAAGGCATCAGCACTTTTTTCGGATATGACAGAAGGAAGAACAAATCTCAACTCATCAATGCACGCACTGTTACCCTAAGTATTTATTGTTTACCTTTTAGAACCAAGGATTGTAATAGGAGTTTTAGTTTGTACAACTGTTTCAGCATAGTCCTCTCGGGATCTAGCAGTTTAATCTTCTTTCTTTCTTGTACTCCCTACATAAATAAATTTGACTTCTTGAAGTATAGAGTTCTGGAAGGTGTACACTTCCTGTCTTACCTCTTTTTCTAAGACTTTAAAGCTTAACTTTAATACCCTAAGGACAACTAGAGTGGGGATTTTTCACCACTACCTCAGTTGAGTGTATCAGATGCACTTGTAGTAACCCTAAGGTTTGGTCATCCCTGTTCTCCTTTAACAAGTTGTTTTCCTACGGTAACACTTGGACTGTATTAGGGAGGTTCAGTGGAAAGATTAGAGTCACAGTAAAAGCCTGGATTTTGAGGAAGAGTGGGCTTGGTTTAAAGGTCTAGATTTGTAGGGAGAGTGACGGTTGTAGAACTAAAGTTTTAGGTGGTCTTTGTGGGCTTGGATTAGATATTTATGGGACTATAGTGAGAACTACAAAGAGGCCAATTGGCCCCGATTTTTTTTTGTTAAGACGTGGGCTTGGCCTGGTAAGAACGACTGGGGGTTACGGTTTGAGGCAATGATCGTTACCCTTGCATGGAATGGTCTGGGGATAGCGAAAAAACTACCGAGGGATACCCTGGTGGACTTGGTCGTCTCCAACTCTGTAGATATTGTGTTCCTGTCTGAAACTAAGGCGAAGGATAGCTCGGTGATTTCCTTGTTTAAAAGATGTCAACTGCATAATTGGTGGTTAGTCCCACCGGTTGGTAGTGCGGGTGGTCTAGCTCTAGGGTTGGGAGAGAATGTAGCTCTAGAAGTGGTTCATAGCAATAAGAATATGATAAACGCTCTCATAATGGATGACAATACCAAAAAAGAAATTTTGTACACTTTATTCTATGGGAGTCCGTATCATGGGCCCAAGATTGAACCCTGTCAGTTTATCAATAAGGTGGCCCGTAGGGCTGAAAGTATGCCATGGGTCCTCTTAGGGGACCTGAATGTTATTTTCCACCCATCTTAGAAAATAGGAGGTTCGGGTAATGAAAATAAAGAAAAAATTATGAAATAAAGAAAATAAAGAAAAAAATAAAGAAACTTACATTGGTCATAATGAAAATAAAGAAAGAATTATATTTTTAGATAATGAAAATAAAGAAAAAATTGTATGTTTTTTAAACAGCAGAAAATTATTATTGATAACTGTTTTTAAAAATTCAAATAGGCTCTTAGTTTCCGAAAGACAGAAGAAGCAGTCCAGAACAAACATCCATACTTATCCTCTTCGATTAATATACTATTACAAGTTCCGTAAGCCCGTGCAAATGCACGGGGCAGTTCGATAACATGATTTCTGTCACATGGGTTATATTTCTATATCCTCCCACTCCTCTAGATCTGGTGAGCCTCTCCCACAATGAACACAACACCAGCCCCTTAGTTCCTTCTCAAAATTGCAAATCATGGTAGAAAATCGTTGAGTGATAGGTTTGCCTATGATTTTTTGTTCAATGATTCAACACTCTAGTAGGGACACACACACACATTCCTTCGCATCTTGCAACTTTCAGAGCAAATCCAGCGATACACAGGAATGTGATTCCCACTTAATATACAAATTGTTTTCCTGGCATGAAAAAGTGGTTGGAACTTTTTGTGCCATCAGTTTGATCCATCTGTACCTTGTACAAAACCTTTTTGTCCCTACTGGAAAGCCCTTTCTTGCACTTTTTTCCTATTGTGACATGATCTTTTACAGTCGTAGTAGTATTCTGCCTCAAGCCGGTTGTATCCTATGTTATACCCTTCGAGTCACAGCTGACCACAAAAGACTTGATCGTTGTAGATGGGGTAACTCGAATTCCATATTTGATGCTTGATTAACGCGGCACCCAATCGCCAGACAAACTGCAACATTATTTTGGTATCATGTGGTACTATATGCGAAACCATGTAGCCACTTATTATAAAGTATTACTTTGGAACTTTATGTATGTGCGAACTTCATTTATTAGTAAAAAGTTAGCCTCAAAAGTATTATTAAACTATAACCAAACATCATCAAAAGATCCAAAACAACACCAACTCGGATCCAAGAGGGTAACTTGAATATGTTAGAAGTTAACTTCATTTGCCTGGACGATAACACATTGAATAATGAAACTTGTAAAACCCTAACTTCATTTTTCTGGACAATAACACATAAAATAATGAAATTTGTGAACCAGTATATGTTTTCTGACTATATGCTTGAACAATTAATAAGAGATTGAAACCAATTTACTTACTATTTCTATCAGCGGGAAGAAGAAAGAAGTGTATGTAATGTGTATCCAATAAAGGTAATAGTAATACCTTGATTTGGTTGCGCGCATAAATTTCGGTCGGTAAAATCAGAGTAAACCCTTCCTTATGACCCTTCCTTATCGTACCTTTGATAGAATTCCACTTTTCATCCTCTCGTTAAATTTATCATGGCCCTGCAAATGAAATAGAGGAAACGGTATTTGAGTAACCAATATAAAAACTTGAAAAACACAAAAATCTTTCCAAGAGAAGCCATTCGAAACAATGGTTATTGATAACGACCTCGACCTTATATAATGAAAAGGGGATGTGTCTTTTGGTATGTGGCGTTTTAATTTTAACTATTCCAAAAACATGTCTTTTCCAAACAGTTTTCCATATTAGTATTAGTGACTGTTCGTTTCAAACGACGCGTACTTCTTATACAACTTTCTTAACCTTCTGGGATATGACATGGCATTTCCTGATTTGACATGGCGTTTGACGTGGAACTCTAGTTTTTCTGCATTTCTGAAAATGAATGTAGTAGTGACAGATAGGATTAAAGGATTCCCCTTTATATTAAGAAGTATTGATAAAAGATTAGACTTAAAACACTAACATGTGATATCTTATCATGGTTGAATTAATTAACAAGCACGTCGATCACTATGTATTGGAATTAATCCAAATAAAAAATATGGCAGCTAACCAACCTTAGATAGAATTTTCCTATATATACCGCATCATGATGGATATCACCATCAGGCATCAAACAATGTCAATCATGAGTACTATTCCAACTATCACCAATTTCTTAACCATTTTAATTCTACTACTTTCTTCTTCCTTGTCTCAAACAAAATCATTTTCTTCATCATATGATTATGAACAGACACAAACTTACATTGTTCATGTCTCAAAACTAGACAAACCATCCATTTTTACATCCCACCTTGATTGGTATACTTCAGCACTTCAATCTCTTCCTCCTCATCTTTCTTTGTCGTCTCATCCGCGATAGGTTATCATGTATACTTACAACCATGCTACCCATGGTTTCGCTGCTCGACTAACACCTTCTCAAGCCAGATATCTCCATAGTTTCCCGGGAATACTTTCGATACTCCCTCAACGAATTCGCCAACTCCATACAACTCGTACACCTAATTTTCTCGGTCTGAATGAAAATTCTGGTCTATGGCCTGAATCAGAATACGCCAGTGACTGTTAGAATTACCTCTAAACATGTTCTAAACATGTAGATTATTCTAGAAACAAAGAATATAAGGTAAGCCTCCATAGGCATAGTTGTTAGCCTCCAAAGGCATAGTTGTTAGCCTCCATAAGCATAGTTGTTAGCCTCAAAGGCATAGTTGTTAGCCTCCATAGGCATAGTTGTTAGCCTCCATAAGCATAGTTGTTAGCCTCCAAAGGCATAGTTGTTAGCCTCCATAGGCATAGTTCTCTTCTTCTCTTTGTAAGCCTATAAATAGGCATTTGTAGTATCATTTGTAATCATCCAAAAATATCAAAAACATTGTATTAATGTTATCTAAATGAAAACTCATTCAATGAAACTCTTTGTTTTGATTCAATCTTGATATGGTATCGAGCAAGGAGAAGGATCCTTGTATCTAGTGTTGAAACTTCAGAATGGCAACCCGTCATTAATACAACATTAAACATAAGTCTGTCACTGCACTCATTGTAGTAAACGTTAGTCATACCAAAGACAACCGCTTTAAGATTATCGGGTATCCAGATTGGTGGGATAAATGCGATCCCAAGAAAAAGAATTCCTTTATGAAGACATGTGGTTAGTAATCTAACCTCCACTATGGAAACAACCAATGGTAAGGTTTTTAATATTTAGCAAGTTGTTCCTAATAGCTCATGGATAATTGATTAAGGTTACACGGACCATATGACTTTTGATTCCCAGACAGGTTTCTCCTCTTAAAACATCCATACACAACTCGTTTGCACGTAAGATGGATCTTTAGCTCTAGTAATTGGAGAACAATCATTAAATCTTACAGATACATTGAGTCTAGATTCCGTTTTAGTGGTTCCATCTCTAAATTATAATCTATTATCAGTTTCCCAAATTACTAAAGTCTTAAATTGTGTTGTTATCTTTTGGCCTAATTCTTGTGTGTTTAAGGACATTCGAACACGGCGGACGATTGGATCTGGGTTAGAAGAGGAAAGCTATATATCTAGATTTGGAGTCAAAAATTTAAAGATTATCTAACGCTTTAGTTGTGAATGGTACTAGGGGGAGAAGGAGAAATCACAAATTTGGTTATGGCATAGACGGTTAGGGCATGCTTCTTTTGGCTACTTAAGAAAGCTATTTCCTAGTCTATTTTCAAAGATTGATGTTTCTAGTTTTCAATGTGAAGAATGTGAACTAGCTAAAAAACCATCGTTCTTCGTTTCCATCAAGTTTAAATAAAAGTCCTATTCCATTCATGATTATTCATTCCATGTTTGAAGTAGTCTAAAGTTAACACTCTTGATGCACGATGGTTCGTCACCTTTATTGATGATTGCACTATGATGACATGGGTTTGCTTGATGAAATCAAAAGATGAAGTGAATAATTTATTTAGGAGGTTTCACAAAGTAGTCAACACACAATACAATGCAAAGATTCAAGTTCTTGAAGTGACAACGGAGGCGAATATTTAAGTACTTGATTTTCAACATTATTTAAAAGAATGTGGTATTGTTCATGAGACAACTTGTCCTAATACTCCCTCAAATGTAATGGGGGTAGTGAAAAGGAAAACTCCACTTGCTTGAAGTTGTCGCGCTTCATTAATATCGACTCATATCGTTAACTTATTGGGGTGAAGCTCTTGCCTCGCAAGATATGTGATCAACCGTACACCTTCCAGGACTATCATTTTTCGAGACACCTTTCAAGCTCTCGGTGAGGCAACAGTTTCACTTGTTCAAACTTGCCTCCACGCATATTTGGTTGTGTAGTATTTGTGCACTTACACAAGAACCAACGAGCAAGTTATCTCCACGAGCTTTAAGATGTGTCTTGGTAGGATATCTTTATGTCGGAAGGATATAGGTGCTACCATCCTCCAACTAAACGAATGTACATCACATTGGATGTTAAGTTTCATGAACACGTGATGTATTACTCAAAGTCACGAACTTGAGGAGTATGAAAAAGAAATTGGACTCTTGACTATGAAGAAGACATGTCGAAGAAGATGTTGTTCTTGAAATTTCAAAAGAACAAAGTTAGTGGGAAGAAATTAACACGGATAATGAAATTGAAGCTATAAATGAAGTTGAAGAAGATAATGCATATAGATCAGAAGATAATGCGAGATGAAGTTGAAGAAGATAATGATAGATCACCAACCCCAATCCAACTGCTTATTGAAGATGTTCTTGAACCTGGCAAAGAAACAATTGCGAACGTCTTGAATAGAGTATCCCTAAATCTATGTATGAACCTGATATTTCATCAAAAGCTAAATATCCCATGAGTAATTATATCTCTAATCACCGTCCTGACCAATCAAATAAGTCATTTGTGAATCAATTATCTACCGTAGTTATTCCTAACAGTGCGATGGAGCATTATCTCGATCCGAAATGGAGGGAAGCTATGATCGATGAGATGAAATCCTTACAAGAAAATAATACTTGGGACATGGTTGAATGTCCATAAGGAAAGAAAGTCGTGGGATGTCGCTGGGTTTTTACAACAAATACAAGGCAAATGGTGAAATTGAACGCTTTAAGGCAAGATTGGTTGCTAAAGGTATAGCCAGACTTATGGTGTAGATTATAATGAGACATTCGCACCTATAGCTAAAATGAATACAAATATGAGTCTTGTTGTCTCTTGCTGCAAATTTGGGTTGGCCATTGTAACAGTTTGATGTCAAGAAACGCCTTTTTACATGGAGATTTGTCCAGAAAGAAGTGTATGCACTTCCACCGGGAATGATGGAGTCGAGTTGCATAACGGAAAAGTTTGGTGAAGTTAAACAAGTCATTGTATGATCCAAACAATCTCAGAGCGTGGTTTGGAAGATTTACCAAGTCTATGAGAGCATTTGGTTATCGCCAGAAAATTCAGATCATACTTTATTCTTAAAGAAAAAATCGAGGTAAGATTATGCTTTAATCATATATGTAGATGACATGATAGTTACAAGAGATGATCCAGAAGAAAGAAAGGCTCTCCAAAATTATCTATCAAGTGAATTTCGGATGAAGGATCTTGCTTCTTTAAAATACTTCCTTGGAATTGAAGTATCTCGATCCATGAAGGAATATTCTTGTCACAAAGAAAATATGCCCTTGATTTGTTGGAGGAAACATCATGTGGATGCATGTCAACTTTGTAGATACACCAAAAGAGAGCCAGTTTGAAATTATTTAGGATGGAAACCAAGTACCTGTTGATAAAGGAAGATACCAAAGGCTCGGGGTAGACTAATGTACTTGGCACATACAAGACCCGATCTTGCATATGCATTGAGTATTGTTAGTCAATTCATGCATAATCTGGAGAAACACATATGAATGCGGTAATGCGAATCCTAAGATACCAAGTCTGCTCGGAAAAGGGATCTTGTTTAAGAAAGGTCAAGACTTCAAAAGTATGGAGGCATATCACGATTGACTATGGTGGGTCATGTGATGATATGAGGTCTACTTGAGGATATTTTACCTTCGTTGGGGTAATATTGTTACATGGAGAAGCAAAAACAAGGAGTTGTTTCACGATCAAGTCATGAGGCTGAATGGCGAGGAATGGCGCCGGGTATCTGCGAAAGTTATGTGGTTAAAGCGTCCGCTAACTGAATTGGGGTATCCTCCTAGGAAACCAATTCGTTTGTCTTTGCGATAACAAAGCGGCGTGTGATATTGCACACAATCCAATTCATCATGATCGTACAAAACATGTGGATATAGATAGGTTCTTCATTAAAGAAGTTGGATAATGGGATCAGGAGTTACCTAGAATTAGATCGGAAGAACAGTAGCCTGATATTCTAACTAAAGCAATTCCAAGTAAAATATTTCTGAAGTTTGTTGGCAAGCTAGGCATGAGCGACATATATGCACCAGCTTGAGGGGGAGTGTTAGAATTACCTCTAAACATGTTCTAAACATGTAGATTATTCTAGAAACAAAGAATATAAGGTAAGCCTCCATAGGCATAGTTGTTAGCCTCCAAAGGCATAGTTGTTAGCCTCCATAAGCATAGTTGTTAGCCTCCAAAGGCATAGTTGTTAGCCTCCATAGGCATAGTTGTTAGCCTCCATAAGCATAGTTGTTAGCCTCCAAAGGCATAGTTGTTAGCCTCCATAGGCATAGTTCTCTTCTTCTTTTGTAAGCCTATAAATAGGCATTTGTAGTATCATTTGTAATCATCCAAAAAATATCAAAAACATTGTATTAATGTTATCTAAATGAAAACTCATTCAATGAAACTCTTTGTTTTGATTCAATCTTGATAGTGACATCATTATTGGAGTTCTCGATAGCGGAATCTGGCCCGAAAGTCAGAGTTTTAACGACTCGGGTTTAAGCAATTCCGTGCCGAAGAAATGGAAAGGTATCTGTGAGACTGCGCCTGATTTTCCCAAAACATCTTGCAACAAAAAGATAATCGGTGCTCGAATTTACTACAAAGGATTTGAAGCACAGTATAATCGCACATTAAACGACACGATAGACCCGAAATCACCAAGAGATACAAATGGACATGGTACACATACAGCGTCAATTGCAGCTGGATCTGTTGTGAAAAATGTTTCATTCTATGAATACGGTGCTGGAGACGCAAAAGGAATGGCAACTAAGGCCAGAATTTCTATTTACAAGGTATGCTGGAGTGAAGGATGTGGTGACGCAGATATTCTTGCTGGGATGGATCAGGCTGTAGCTGATGGAGTTGATGTGATTTCAATGTCCCTTGGTCCAGACAATCAAACGGTTCCGTATGATAAAGATCCGCTTTCCATAGCAGCGTTTGGTGCTGTACAGAAAGGGGTACTAGTTTCTGCCTCTGCGGGCAATTCAGGTCCGGGTCTTTACACAGGAGAAAATGTCGCCCCTTGGTTTCTATCAGTCGGAGCATCAACAATTGATAGAGAATTTCCTTGTAATGTGATTTTAGGAGACGGTAGGATTTTTACGGGTGTTTCATTATATTCCGGAAAATCACTTGAAAAAGTACAATTGGTTTCATCTAGTGATATTGGTAGCCAATTTTGTAAAGACGGAGAGCTTAATTCAACCCAAGCCGCCGGAAAGATTGTTGTTTGTGATCCTGGTAATATTGTTGCACAGGGAAATGAAGTCAAAATAGCTGGTGGTGTTGGATTGATTTCGTCGGAATTGGAAAACAATGGAGATGGATTGGTTGCTGAATCACCTATGATTTCAGGAGCTAAGGTGACTTTCAGTGACGCGGGGGAAATTATTGACTATATAAAAAAAGAACAAAATCCAGTAGCGTCACTCAAATTCAGAGGAACCGTGATCCGATCTAAACAAGATCCAAAAGTTGCTTCATTTTCTAGCCGTGGCCCGAATCATGTAACTCCTAAAATTCTGAAACCCGATGTTATCGCACCGGGTATTAATATCTTGGCTGCTTGGACCGGAGCTGCTGGTCCATCAGGTTTAGAAGTCGATAAAAGAAGGGTAGCGTTCAACATAATATATGGTACTTCCATGGCATGCCCTCACGTAAGTGGATTAGCTGCAATGCTTCGACATGCTCATCGCAAATGGAGTCCTTATGCAATCAAGTCTGCTCTTATGACTACAGATTATAATTCAGACAAATCCGGTAAACCAATTACTGATCTGGCTGCTGGAAAGTTTCAACACCATTCCAACATGGTGCAGGGCATGTTGACCCTAATAAAGCTTTAAACCCAGGCTTGGTATATGACATCCAGCCAAGCGATTACGTAGCGTTCCTCTGCTCCATTGGCTACAATCAAACACAAAATGTCCTCTTTATCAAGGATAGGAAGGTCGATTGCAGTTTAAACAAATTGGCTGCTGGTCCAGGCGATCTGAATTACCCATCATTCTCGGTTGTTTTCAAATCATCCAATGACTCGGTTAAGTACAGAGAGTGCTCACCTACGTCGGCAAACTCGGATTCATGATTTACAGAGTGAAGATTAACAGTCCACCGTCTGTTAAGATTACCATCACACCAAACTTACTTGCCATCGGATTTCAAGATACCAACCAAACCTAGCGTATTTGGATACCAAAGCTACATATAAAACTAGGTGCTCCTTTTATATACCCCTTTAAAACACTAACGATACCCCTTTATCTTGGTACTAAGTTTATCTCTATACCCCCAAATCTATTAAATTTGTGTACCCCTTCACGAACATAAAAACATAAACCCATTGAAAAAAAGAGAATCTCTTTGGATTCAATCCTACCCGGCTACTATGTCTCAGAGAATATATATAAGTCCAAATCCGTATGTATATTCAAGTCCATGTACTTAGAAGTTCATTATGTCTTGTAACCCTAATACGGTGTATACAACACTATAAATATATGCCTCATAAACCTAAGAAGGTTAAGAGAGCTTTCATAATCGTTCATGGTATCTAGAGCCGAACGACCTCTCTATCTAAAACCCTAGCCTCAAAACCTTTTATTCTTCACAAACCTAGCCTCAAAAACTTTTTTTCTTATTCTTTACCAACCCTAGTCTTCAATCTTTTCTTCACATAACCCTATTCTAATCTTCTCTTGCTTGCTTTTCCCTCCGACGAATCAAAGAACCTCCCAATGAAAGCCAAAACATTTCCGTGAACAAGAACGTGGGTGAACAGAACGTTGGTGGATAGTGTTTTTCATGAACAAGAGTTTGAAAACCCTAGTTTCAAAAAAAAAAAAAACTCAAAGAACACGATCCTTTTATTCGTTTCTCCCACCAAGTCAACTATATCGCAAAACGAGTCCATCTATCTCTCAAGTCGGATCTCCAACTATTGCTTCTTCTCGCCATTAGTATTGGTTATCTTATGTCATCCTTTGACAAAGCACCGATGTTCCTTCTTCTACCAAAATCGCTTCTTCCGACAAGAACTAATTACCTCCTCTCGGGAATATCAAATTGTTCCCATTAAAGTCCCAACATCTTTACAAATATCTTGAAGATAGTTATGAGATACCATCAAAAGATCTTAATTATTCGTCATCAAGAAAAATCCGCAAACCATGCTTATGAAGAATGGGAAGTTATTGATCAAACCATCATCTCTGATAAATTGCTCTACAGATCCCTTAAAAAGTCAATACGCTTAAAATCAGGAAATTCTCGTGCAATATGGAAATATCTTCGCAACACTTATGCAACTATTAATCCAGCTCGTATTCTTCAACTCAAAGCTAATCTCTCGACAATCCAAAAGGGTAACTTATCTATCTCTCAATATATCTTGAAGATTAAAGAAATCTTAGACTCCTTAGCCAATCGTCATGCAACTCAAGCTTTCGATCTTGAGCTTGTATCTACAACTCTACGTGGCTTGGTGTTGATTGGAGCAATATTTACATCATTTATTGCTCAACCTCCTTACCAATGTTCACTGAGTTGCATGCCTTGCTTCTTCACCACGAATCTCACCCGTAATACCCAATCTTCAAAATAATGTGTCCAGCTTCAACAACCAACATCTTTCTTTCTTTGGTGCTCCTTCTTCTCGTCGTGACGATCATCCTACAACAACTCGTAACTCTTCAAGTGACTTCTCTCGTGGTCGTGGTTCCAACAATAATTTCGTGGTTCGCTTTGTGGACGAGGTGGTGGCTCAGGACGTCCAATCGGAAAAATGGTGGTCGCAATACTTGGAATGGTGGTCGTATAAATCAAACACTAGTGGAGGATCTAATAATTATTCTCATGGCAACTGGCAATCTAATGGCTACAACAAACCATATGGTCGTGGGAATTGGTCCTCAAATCGTGGAAACAATGGAGTACCATATGTACTTGGTCTGTATCCACAGACTACCATCACCTCGCCAAGGTGTGGTGATACTGACATACCACTCAAAGTGGTGCCCGTCTCACTCATGCACAGGACTATTGATTTACCTCAAGTATTTTCGGCGATGCATGTTCAATCTATGCCGTATGAAAATCGTTGGTTTGTTACACAAACAGATTCTGCCATATGACATCCGATGCTTCTCGATGATGAATCGGGTGGATTATAGCGTAATGATAAAGTACTTGTTGGTAATGGTAAACTTTTACCTATTTCGTGAATTGGTGATATCACTCTTACCTCTTCAGATCAAAGCTACCTTTGAAAAATACTCTTCATGTGCCTTCTATTGCCAAGAATCTTGTTTCTTGGCCAGCTCACACGTGATATTGATTGTGTGTTTGTTTTTGACCGTGATGGTTTTTGCATTCGTGGATCACTTAACGGGAGCTCTCTGGCCTCGTACACGGAAAGAATGAAGTTCCATGTATCCACTCTCTTGCGGACTTCTCTCTCGTTTACAACAACTATCTACCTCGGCCTTTTCGGCTCTGACTATTGGTGTTCGTGCTAGTCCATCCGCTTGGCACATGTCGTTTAGGTCATCCTAACGATAATATTTTCCTTTCTCTTAAGCACAATAATTTTTTATATCTTTAGATTCTACTTCATCTTCTATTCCCAGTATGTTATAGTCATGTTGGTGCCAAACATCATCGTCTCCTTTTCAGTCTCGCATCTTATTCGAATAAAATTGGTTCCATTATTCATTCTGATTTATGGGGTCCTGCGCCTTTCAATCTAATTGTGGTTTTCGATATTTTTTTCTATTTGTGGATGAATGCTCCCGCTTCACTTGGATTTATTTTTTGTCCGACAAAACTCAGGTGTTTAATTGCTTTTTAAAATTCAAAACCATGGTTGAAAAACAATTTTCCACATCCATTCTTGTTCTACAAACTGATGGTGGAACTGAGTATGCTGATCCTCTAAAAACATATTTGCATGCTAATGGAATTCAAAGTCGTTCTTCGTGTCCTAACACACCTCAACAAAATGGTTTAGCCGAACGAAAAATTCTACATATCACTGAAACTGGTCGTGCATTGATGTTACAAAGTGGTCTTCCTGAACATTTTTGGGCTAAATTTTATGCTACAGCCACTTATTTAATAAATCACCTTCCAACACCATCTTAGTCGAATACTTCTCATTACTTTGTTGTGCATCATCGTTCTCCTCCTTATGATTTTTTGAGGGCTTTTGGTTGTCGTTGTTATCCTCTTTTGTCTCATTTTCGTCACAACAAGTTACAACCAAAACTCTTCCATGTGTGTTTATTGGTTATAGTGATCGGCATAAGGGTTATAAATGTTTAGAAGTCCATAGCAATCGTGTCTACATCTCTCGTCATGTTGTTTTTGATGAATCTGTTTTTCCATATCCTGTTGATGTTGGTGTTGATCTTCATCGTAAATCCAAAACTCCAGCCACTCACACTCTTCTTACTTGGCCTAATACAGTTGTGGCTACTCACCTTCCTTTGTCTCCAACACAGCCACCTATTTCTCCTTCACCTACATTTCCTCCGTCTTCCCTTTCCACTACTTATATCACTCCTACCTTGTTGGATTCTCCTAGTATCACCTCTCCTTTATTTGGCTCTTCGCCTTCAAAATCTCCTGTATCTTCTTCTCCTGCACCTGTGCTATCCGCGTCACCTACTTCTGATTCGACAGCATCGCCCGGAGTTCACGAGCTCCCACAAATGGACAAGTAACGTACATCCTATGGTTACCATATTAAAGGATCACACAATTCAGCCGCCTTAATTTTAAGGGATGTTTCTCCACAAGGTATCCCGTGATGCACCGTTTTCTATCTCAATATGATTCTCTACCTGCTGAACCTACGAGTTTTACCATTGCATCTAAATCTCCGAGTGGTGGGCTGCTATGCTAGATGAAATCAATGCTTTACTTCGTAATCGCACTTGGTTGTTGGTACCTTTGGCGTCCTGGAATGAACATAGTTGGCAGCAAATGGGTTTATCATGTTAAATGAAATCATATGGCTCTCTTGATAAACGAAAAGCTCGATTGGTTGCCAAGGGTTACTCTCAACAAAGACGGCATTGATTATGATAAGAATTTTAGTCCCGTTGTAAAAACCAGTCACTATTCGATTGGTTCTTAGTTTAGTGGTTTCTTCTTCTTGACTATCAAGCAACTAGGATGTCACAAATGCTTTTCTTCATGGTTCTCTTGATCAGGAGGTTTATATGGCTCAACCTCAGGGATTTGTTGATCCACGGTTTCCTAATCATGTATGTTTACTGCACAAAGCTCTTTATAGCTTAAAACAGGCGCCTCGAGCTTGGTATCATCGTTTTGCTTCATTTTTGATCCATCTAGGGTTCAAGTCATATCAGTCCGATCACTCAATGTTTATCAAGAAATCGTGCTCGGAGTATTATTATCCTCTTGTTATATGTTGATGATATCATTGGATCAGTGACACTATAGGTATTCAACCTTACTGCCAACACTTCAAACTGAATTTGCGATGACTGATATGGGCGATTTACATTATTTTTTGGGATTGGAAGCTACTCGTACTTCATCTGATATTGCTCTCACCCAAAACCGGGACACTATGGATCTCTTAAAGAAAGTGGATCTCACGGATTCCAAACCATTTTCCACTCGGTAACTCCACGCTCTAAGTTACACTCTGATGATGACGCTTTGCTTCGATGCAACCTTGTATCGCAGTTTGGTTGGGGGCTTAAAATATCTTAACATGACACGGCCGATATTACATACGTGTCAATCAAGTTAGTGGGTTTATGCACCGACCCACCAAAACTCATTTCATGGATGTTAAACGCATTTTTAAGGTATCTCAAGGAACCTTAGGTCATGGTATTTTGCTTAAGGTGACTCTACCTTGCATCTTACATCTTACTCAAATGCAGACTGGGAGGTGATCCCCGACACTTCTCGATCAACCTCGGGTCATTGTGTATTCTGGGAAACAATCTTGTCTCCCTGGGTTAAAAAGCAACCTCTTTGTTTCCGTGATGTACATAAGCTGAGTATCGTGCCTCGTATTCTACATCACCCGAACTCATTTGGATTGGATATCTTTTAAATGATCTAGGTGTTTCCTTGCCGCAGTCTCCTACACTTCTATTGTGACAATATTAGTGCTACTTACTTGGCTATGAATCCAATTCAACATTCAGTTCCAAACATATTTAGATTCCACTACCATTTTGTTTGTGAACGGATTGCATCTGATTCTGCACCTACAGTATATTTCCACGAGCATCAACTAGCAGAGGTTTGTTTCTGAAGGGTTTGTCCTCAACCGAGGTTTCTTTATCTATGTAACAAACTTTCGCTGTTGCTTTACCACCGCGTCGACTTGAGGTGGAGTTCGAATATATATGTAAGTCTAGTCCGTTATATATTCAAGTCCATCTACTTAGAAGTCCATTATGTCTTGTAACCCCTAATACGGGTGTATACAAACACTATAAATATATGCCTCATAAACCTAAGAAGGTTAAGAGAGCTTTCATAAT